>JANRGW010036041.1:15399-45432 GCA_024733675.1 Psilopsiagon aymara
ACATTTGAAGAATTAAGTCAAATGAGTCAAATTAAAGATGCTAAAAACTTGGAAGAAAATTCTAAAAATGACCCAACGAATAAGTCAGTGGGAGTGAGGAGAGCTAACAGATAAATCATACTGCATAGGACCCGTAAATGGTCAGGAAGAAAGAAATCACGAGGAGAGAGTGAATTCCAGATAAGACTGTTAAGATGAGTTAGCAAATTAACAGAAGTATAAAGGGATTAACATGGAATTAATTAAAAGGAATTAAATGTGGAAAATAGTTTTCCAGAAAGCTAATGTGCAAAATATATGCCCCCTTAATATGATATAGATTGGCTTTCGAATATAAACATGCCCTATTAAAATTATACCAGGGATCTCATGGAGTCACATCATTATGCTCACATGCAAGGTACTGTTTCCAAACTGTTTGTTATGCAAGCAGTATGCTCACATTGGCAGTTAGATTAATGGTACTCAATGGATTAATTAGAGGCTGCCACTGCAGAACATTCAGTGCTTTCTGACAGTTCAGTAATGCACCTAGGATGCATCAGTTCGTATCCTGTGAAACAGATCATTCCAAAATAATTTTCTCGTGTCTGATTTTTAAATAGTACTTGGATTTTTAAACCTCTCTGAACAAATGCTTCCAGGTACTCTAGGCTAGGAGTTAGACAAATTAGGGACTCTTTCTCTTGCCCAATTGAGCTTGGAACTACTTTACTTTTTTTTATGATGCATCTTTAAATTCATTCAGCGTCTGTTGAGAAATGTATGCAATATACTGAGGTATTTTTAGAAGACTGGAGTGCTTCTGAATGAGCAGCTCTAGCTAAATAAACCATTTTATAAACAGATGTATCTTACTAAAAGATCTAAGCTACAACTGCATCTTAGGCAAAAGGATTTGCTGAGTTGGCCTTAAGACTAGGTAGCTTTGTCCTGTGAGGTGGTGTCTTATGGCATACTAACTGAGGGACTTGTGAGTATTCACTGAGTTTGAGTACAGTTCAGAGATAGTACACCTCTCGTTTTCACACAGTTCCTTTGGATGTTAGTATCGCATTATTGGTACCTGTAATCTTTGAGCAATTGAAAATAAACATCTGCAATAATGAAAGCTGTGACTCAGGTCCATAATGTTGAAATGAGAGCTTACACCTGCTAAGGCTCTAATTTTGAGCTGTGATATTTCATCTCTATTACTAAATATATCATAAATTTTGCCCAACCTTCTTAGCAACCACAAAGAACTGTGCTGTAGATAAAAAGTCTTGGTGGCAGTTGCTTTTTAAGTGGTTCTTACTGCAGTAATCTACTTGTCATAACCTGGAGACCTCTGCTTGCTGCTCAGCAATCAAAGTTACACTTACTATAAAGACCAGGCCATTTATTCAAAAATCCCAGTGCTGCAGCCAGCAATGGTACACAAGTCTTGCCTCTACTGCAGGGAAGGAGGGAAAGTGTGGAAAGAATCTGACTTTGGAATGAACCTTATTCACAAGAGCTCCCTCCCTCTGTCTTGCTCTGGAGCAGTGCTTAATACTTGTTCTTACTCTGGTTTACTTTGTAGATCCTAAGCATTAAGAGCTTGTATCAAATATATCTAGGAGAAAAAGAATAAACCATTTACAAATAACTAATTCCACACTTGAACTGTGTTTTTGACGAAGCAGAAATATTACAACCTCTAATAAGGTTCCTTAATCATCAGAAGAGAAGACGTCTGGTTTTTCCATCAATTTAGTTTCATCACTGTTGCATTAACTCTATCTTCTAGCTTGGAAAATGGAGGAATAGACGTGGTGATTGAGCCCAATGCAGTATGTTATAAAGTGCCGCTCTGAGTTGTAGCAGTGGCAAGTAAGTCAGACAAGATTTTAAGAATATTCCCTTTACTTTTGTCTTTATTTTAAGAATATTACCTTTAGAGGCTTGCATTCATAAACAATATTTTACAGAAGTGTGATAGGATGATACTAAAAAGGAAATGTGAGTGCAAATTAGTAATACTGCAGCCTGAATTTTCTGTCACGCTGTAAAGGGTTAAAATATTCCTTCAGAAAAATAAGTATCAGTCAGTTACTCACATATGAGGGAAGAGGTTCTAAAAATCTCCTTCTAGTCTTAAGAATTTCACTCATCTTTTCTCAGAGTGGTGATGGCGCATCATGCTAGGCACACCTGTAACTTGTGGCACACTACTGTGCCTGCTGCCTTTGACTTCCTGGCTCAAACAGCCAAGTACTCTTTCACCTCTGCTCTGAGTGAGTGCAGCCTCTGGCACGCAACCCAGGATCAGGATTTGAACTTACATTTTTGGATTTGTAGCATTTCCTTCAAGAGCTCTGACACTAAGCCCTTTATCAGATCAAGCAACAGAAAAGAAATTCTTTGATTTATTTGACTGTGGTAGCTCAATGGCTCTCTATTGAATTATATGCCATTGAGCCAGACTAAAATAGTGTCATACAAAAGCTCGCATGTGCTGGATAAGTTCAAGTCATAATTTTTGGAAGGTATCTGGTTACAGTCATTTTACAAGCAGGAAGAAGCTATTCTCTCAGTCTCATCCTTACAATTTTAACGGTCTATGAAATCATATTGTACTTCCAGAAGCACAGATAAAAATTAGTGTGGTATATGCTTAATGATTCATACAGTTATTGAAATAAAGAGATGACTAAGGCTCTCAGCATTGTACAAACAGATTGATTGGATTTTGATGCGTAGACATCTAATTATTTTGAAAATTTGTAAGTGTTCTACTTTATCTTTGTTTATCATCACTATTAATGTCTGGATAGTTTTAGGAGAGCTTTGATTTTGATCAGTTGTTTTTTAATCACGTCATTTAGAAGGAGTTTAGCTTCGTAAGAACTGCTGCGAAAGTGATCTTTAGTTAAACCTGTGAAGTGTGAAAATCATCTGTCAAAGCAGATGTACAACATGTCTACTGTTAATAGCTCTTTGGCCTTTAATCCTATTTCTCTGGTTTGTGTGGGGACTTACAGTTAACTCAAGTTTCAGTCAAACTTAGATGAATAGGATTTTTTCCTGCCCCACAGTCAGCTCATCAGACAATCACTGATTTTTTCACACTATTCACAAACTCAGTAGACCTTTGTTCAGACTGGCTCAAGCACAGCAAGGATGTGGAACTTGTTCTTTCATAGACTGGGCTGGTTTTCACAGCCTGAAGATGAAGGATTTATGGGCAAAATATTTCCCATTTTACTTGAAAATGAAATCTGTGTAATTTGCAACTGCAAATTTTGGGCATACATTATAAAATTAAAACATTGAAGCAGGATCTGTTTCACAAATTAATTACCTTAATGCAGTTCATTTCACAGAACTTGATAGCCATTTAAATGCAAAGTACTGAAATTTTTTACATTGCATTACTGCTATTTTGGTATATGTTTTTCAATGAACATCCGTTGGTGTTCAAAGAAAGATAATCTATCATATCGTTTCATGGTGGAATACTGTGTGAAAGATACTGAACAAAGCAATCAAACTTAAAATCACCAGTGAATTTAGATCTCAAATAAAGAAAGTATATGGGGCTAACACCATTGACAGTACTGAGTATCTGATGTTAGTGGGAATTAGCTGAGTACTATAGAACACATAGAAAATGGACAGTCACTTTCCCAAAGATCTTGTCATCTTGAATTATGGAAAGGTAACAGGTTAAATCAAAATGGAACTGAGCAAGTGGCAGGATGAGAAAGGTAAATCTGTTATGAGCATTAAAATCAAAAAAGTTTATTTAGATATATGCTTTTGAAAATATGCTTGCAGGCTGGCCAAGCAGAGTCTCTTCAGTCCCAAGTAAATGCATTTTTGGTAATTATAATCTGAAAAGATTTGGGCTGCTTAACTCTTCTTACATACAAGTACCTCTTAGTGCAGATAACCAGGGCATGAAATACCCTACACAGGCCAGTAGTGGACCTGCTGTTGATTAGAGTAAAGCTGAAATACTTCACAGTCTAACTGGCGGTGTACACAAACTAGTCTCCAGATTAACTGTGAAATCTACAGCCTGGCCTTAGGTGTTTTGTCTGAACCATACTTGGTGCAGAATTGCAGGTAAGACCACATAACCTTTCATTTTGTAATTTTCTTGTGTCAATCTTCTTCCATCTGTGTGCATTCCGGTTTCTTGCAAAAACCATTTTCACAGACAATGACTTTTTTTCCCCCCTGTCCTACCAGAACCCTGTGGAGCCTCTCCATGGATTGTTACTTTGTCACACTCATTAGAACTTGAGATGAAACCTATTGAGGTGACTTAACATCACCTCAGAACACCAGGTGCTTTGGCATTTCACGTGTCATATGGGTCAAGACATAATAGCATTTCTAATTGTCAGCCACAGAATGAAACACAAAAATAGTGAAAGAAGGAGGGAAATCCCTGTAGGGAGAACTCAAGGTTATCACTCCACTTCTGACATAATTGAAAAACTAACTTAGTGACATGAAAGACTGAGCTTCTTCTATAGTAATGTTCTCTAATGGAAAGGCACTGAAAGTTGTTCTGCTTTTGTCCTGGATTTCTAATCTCTCATGTATTCTTTTCTTTCTTTGTCACAAGGTGGGTACATTACACTCTGTTCTGTGAATTCCAGTCCTAAATCCAAGGGTTTTTCTGGCATGCTGACTTCAACAATGTATTTAATTAAATATAGATATATGTGTGTGTGCGTATCCATCAAGAACACACATACAGTAATTCAAATGACTGATAGAAATGTGTATTTGTGGTTTATGTAAGTTTATCATAGAAATAAAACAGAACTTTCCAGTACTGTAATGACAGTGAACGAGGTGGTCAAAAGATACAATTTCGTGGCCAGCAAGAGGGAAAATATTCATCTGTTACTGGACTTTAAAGTTTGCATGACTGAAGGGATTTCAAGGGATTCCTGTTAGCTTATTATCTTTAGAAGGCCATCAAAGCAGGCCTAAATATGGACTGTAATAATTATCCATACTGCAGTATTTGGAGATGTGACAGGAGGTAATTTATCCTGCTCCTGTGCAAAGCACTGAGACACCTGCAATGGAGTTTAATGACTGTGTATCACAGCTACTGCACTGAAAGCTATAGTCTGTGCGGGAAGTGCTGCTAATGGAGTTAGCAGACAGGAAATGCATCTTGTGCTACACTAAGAAGTGCAATATTAGGTCTTTTCACAGCAGCATCTTATTTTGCAAAAGCACCAAATTTAAGTGGACTAAGACTTTTGAAAAGAAATTTGAGCAATAAATATCTAGTTCTGAATCTGTAACAGGATTTGATGCATTGCAATATATTTTATATATATGCAGGCTTTAAAATATATTGAGATGTATTTGGCATGTCTCTAGCCAAATTCTGTGTTTTGTATTGCACTTGGAATTGGGCAAAATTCTTCCAAGTTCAGGGATATATGCATTAATAAGAACTGAGTAATAGAAGTAAAGGTCTCAGAGTTTGTTTTCCATGCTACTAACCTATTTCACATCTAGATGTATTTCTAAGCCTGGCATTTTAGGCTAAATGTCTGTAGAGTACCAGGAAGATAATAGGTCCTGCAGCAGCTGACCTGCAGTTTCACTGGTTGGTGATGAGTATCAGGGTAACAAGCAGCTCTTGTGTATTCCTGGAAAAATCTCCTATTCCTGTCCTTTAGTCACCAGCAGCATATGGGATCGTTGGAGGCAGTAAGTTCACTTTTAAGTATCTGATGTTCTCTGAAACTTCCTGCAGTGGACCTAAGGTAGTTTTTGCAGTGAGTTGTTCTACAGTAAGTTCTGTTTTCCTTCTGCTAGAAGGAAGATCATCCTAATTAATGATTCTCAGAAAAGTAATGTATCATTTAGATGATCTAGAGAAATCCTGAATTTATTCAGATCAATGGCAGAAATCCTGTTGACCTAAAGGGAATATATTTTTCATTTATGATTTTCATAGACCAGCCTAGGATATGGAAAGAAGAAAGGTGGAGTATGTCTCTTAACGATTGGTTTCCTCTAATATTCTGTCTGTATTTTGCACATAAAGGCTATACGAGATGGGAATATTAAGAACATCTAAAGTACGTTGAACAAAATCCTCATGCTGCAATATCCCTGGATGCTGTGTCTTTTAACTTCTTTAGGCAAGTTTCATATTTCTTTTCCTCTAACTGGTTGATTGCCTTTCTTCCCCCATGCCCAATACTTAAGATATCAAGTTTCTTGAAACATGCTTAAAAATATTGGAGTTCAGTTATGTGGCACATCTCTAATCAGTAGCCAGGAGACTTTTATGCATTCAGAAACAAGCATTAAAGATTAAGAAAGAGTCTGTTCATATCCAATTACTTCAGCAAACATGTTAAGAATATTCAATGAAGTTCATAATTTCAAGCTTTGTTGCTGGTGAATAGTTCTGTAATTTTGCTAGACTTGTATTATACATGTGAAATCCATCTTTTTTGACAAAGTGATTCATGCTTAAGGAATTAGTCATTTATTCATTTATTTATTTAAGTTTCTGGCAGTTGTAAATGGCAGCCCAAGTAGCAGTTTCTTAGAAGCAAATGGATTAAACAAACTAGTGTATCCTAGCTCATATAAACACTACTCTAATAATAAGCATCAGGTGAGACCACGTCCCATTGTGATTCACGGACATACAGGAATAGACAATTTCTTCCTGGTGAGAGTTTAAAAGCTGAGAAAGGCTGGAGGGAAAAAGGGAATAATATGTTCATGTTACAAACAGAGAAATGAGGTGCAGAGAAATTAAAGTTTTTTTTCAAACGTCCCTAGGGCCAGGCTGTAACATTCACATGCATCTGACAAAGATGGGCAGTGAGCTGTTTTGACAATTTCACTAGGCAGTTAAATGCTTAACTTCCATTGCAAGAAGAACTGAATTTCTAAATCACCTAAAAAAGGATCTAAATCTGGATCTGCAGGTCTAGGCTAAGTTGAGCCTTTCAGATAATTAGGCCAGTGTTTTACATCTGAATAATAATGAATGGAACAAACCCAAAGTATCAACAAAAGAAGCCTGTCTTTAAAGTCTGTTGTACACTGCCTTTCATGTACATTTATTTAGAAGTTTTGCAAGATTGTGTTAGTGATGGTGGCCAGACAGAGGTAAGTTAGCAGAGTTCTCTGTCAGATCTCCTGAATTCCAGTCCTTCATCCTAAATACAAAAATTTTATATACGTTGAAAACCCAAATGCATTTTCCATATGTATTGAAGTTCCAGTATTAGATATTACAGTTGCTCATCAAAGATAAAGACAGATAGCAGCTAGCATGCAAATGCTGCTTCCAAAGAGAATAAAGCCCTTTTGAAGGCAGTAGGAACTGTCAAAGTTGAATTAAAAATTAAAAATCCATTCTGTGGGCTGCAGAGATGTGAGTCTGCCTGACAGCCACAGAACCAGAAGTTTAACAGCCTCTCAAATGCACTAGTAAGTTATCTGTACTCACTGGGCTTCCCCCTCTATCCAACTGAGTTTTATGACACAGTGAAATATAATCACTGTGCCTATGAACTGCTCATCTTGGCCACAAGGGAAAAAAATACTCCTTTTTTTAAACATCTCAAATTATCAACTGTTCAGCTTGCTTATGCCTTAACATGTAATATATGGGTGTATAAATTATAGACTTTCTCAAATATTTAATCATTTATGACTTACTATTTATGATAATGTACTGCTGCATGCTGGTCTCTAAATGAAGATTGATATGCCTTCAACATGAAAAAAACACTAGCTGCAGTCACAAACAGTGTTTTGATAAATTATTACATGCTTTAGATTTAGGCCTCACAATCTGGAAGTGGGGTGAAGTGGGGTAATTTGTGGTGTTTGGTTGGTTTTTTTCTTCTGAAAGCACTGAAGTACCACAGAAAATAATACGAATGTTAAGAGGCATCCCTGCCCATGGCAAGGGGGTTCAGAACTAGATGGTCTTAAGGTCCTTTCCAAACAAAACCATTCTGTGATTCTAAGAATGATGGATAATTCCTGCCTGTCTCCATGTTTATCCACCCTTCCTCCACATTTATGCCCCCACTGTGTGGTTACTGACATATTTCTGAGTGTCTTTGTTGGGATTCTTTCCTGTTCTACTCACCTCCCCTGTCAAAAAGAAACAGTATAGTAATAAAGGACAATACTTTTGATGTCATGAGCAATTTACCACTACATACCTTAACAGAACTTCAGAAGGCAGATGTTTATTGCTTGCTGTTGCTTGCGTTACTTCTCAGCTTGCCTGAATAAGAGATTATGACAAAATCTATCTATAATTAAGCAAAACCTCAAGCTACACATTGCTTGAATTTAAAAAGAAGCAATACCTTTGTCACTGTCATGCACTGAGTCAAAATCTGGGTGCAGCTCTGAATTGTAAAGTTAGTTTTAAAATCAGGATCAATTTTTTAGGTAATGTGAGGTTCTTTTTATAGGGCACCATCACAATTGCTACTATAGAGGATGGAATCAAGCTGTATAAAAGCAACAGACTACTGTTGTCCTACAGTAGGGTGACAGGCCTTAAGGACAAGCAAAGCCACCATTTTGCAATGATTTTACTAACTTTTTTCATGCTACTTCCCATGACATTCAGGAGAAATGATCTATACAGATGTGTCTGAATACTTTGATATGTTGAGCAAAGATTTTGGCACATTATTGCATACAGACTTTAATATTTCTTGGACTTTTGTGAAATGGAAAGACACTGTGATGACAGATGACATGTCCCCAGTATACTTGCATGGTCCTCCTCATTGCAGCATCCAGAATTTTAATCAGCAAAATGATTAAGCAATGATATTCTGTTGATTTCAATGGGAGTTAAATGTCTAACCAGGAATTAGTCAGAGCCTCCGTATTTGACTGCATACTTCAGTTCCATTCAGCCAGGAAGCAGAGCAGCCTCTTGAGACCTGGTTTCCAGACAAAAGGAGTTCAGACAGAAATCGAAGCTTCTAGTCGCTTATTGAGCTCCCTCCATCCTCTATGTTTTCTCTCCTTGCTCAAGCAATATGAGCTGCATCTCACTTGCATGGCCAAAGAGCGTCTGTGTCTGCATCTGCAGCCAGCTTTGGTTAACGTGACTTTCAAAGAGGACATTGCTGGAGGAGTTGGAACAAATAAACTGGACTGCACGAGGCAATAAGATTTAACTATCACTCCGATACGTGCTCCTTCAAACTTGCTAACTCATTCTGTAACAAAGCAGTTCACATGGTGACCAAAAAAAGCTGAAAATCTTTCCAATTACATATTCTTTACTATTCTTATTCTTCTTTAAAAAGTTACATGTCTCATAGTAAGAGCTACTCACCCTGTGGTGAAATGGCTTCAATTTCCACAGATAAACTTTCTAAAAATTTAAAATTCTACTTCAGGATTTTAGAGTCCTAAGAGCAGCCTCTGCTGATGCATGAGGAAATTGTTTCTCTGTTTTCCTAGCAGAGGTAACAGTTCTCATTGTGTATCCATAAGAAATTTGCAAGATCTGTTCAAGTTGGTGTTTGTATGGCATTTGGTAAAAGATACAAGCCCTCAGAGGTTAGAAATGTATAG
This sequence comes from Psilopsiagon aymara, assembly GCA_024733675.1. Lineage (NCBI taxonomy): Eukaryota > Metazoa > Chordata > Aves > Psittaciformes > Psittacidae > Psilopsiagon > Psilopsiagon aymara. Next base: position 24,991 of record JANRGW010036041.1, read on the forward strand.
TTAACTGTATCAGTGTTAAAAATACTGGATAGCACGAACAGTGTAGCTACACCTGTAATGACCTTCTGGTCCAACAGCAGCCTTATGGTTCTCTACAAAAATTTCTGAAGCTTCTTCTCAAAATGTCCCTTTCCTTCATCGTAAATTCAAATACTGACCTATCACTTGAACTATATCTCATTTTTGTAATACCGTCTTTTAGCTTTACTAGCTCACTGACCCAGACCAGCAGAACCCAGGCTGTGTTTGAAGTGGTTTGAGGGTTAATACTGTTCCTGTACTTGTCCCTGCCTGGATCACATGGAGCTACCGTGTCCGGTTTTGAATCCCCGGTACAAGGACCTTGACATGCTGGAGCGAGTCCATCAGAGATCCACCGGGATGGAGCCAGGCTCTGCGCTGCGGTGTGTGCTGTGAGAACAAGGGACAGCGGGTATAAGCTGGAGCAGGAGAGGCTCAAACTGGACATGTGGAGCGGCGTTTTCCCCGCGTGGCCCTTGGGCCAGAGGCGCGGACCGCGGGTGGGCTCTGCAGCCGCCCGCCCTGGCGGTTGCCAGAACCCGGCTGGACACCGCGCTGGGACAGCGGCCCGGGCCCAGGTCCAGGTCCGGGTCCTGCCGTGCCCGCACCCCCCGGATATAGTAACCAAAGAACAAAACCAGTGGCTTGCCTCCCTGTAGTTACTTGTATCTGCCTAGATACTGGTATATATAAAACTGCCCACAGCATTTTCATGTGGGGAGGGGAGAGGAAAAGACATCAAATTACATTAATGATATTAATGAAATTAATACCATTGTGCTCACAGGTCACCTACTTTCAAAATGCCTCAGTTTGCTGACTTTGTTAATACAAGTATTAAAACCCAAACCCAGTATGACTAAATCTCTGAAAAAGAGTTTTCCTAACAAAGACAGAGCTCTAGGTAAAAATCTGTAAATGGTCAAGACTAAATGATGAAGAGACAAAGTAGTTTTGACCAGGTTGCCTTGTTAAGAGAATGTTCTTTGGTGGTTCACCACCAAGTGATGCCCACTTGAAGTTGATTCCAACATGAAAATAGGGCAAAACTTTTTACTCCATCCTAGAACTGCTGCAGGACTTAAAGACAAGCTGGCATTTTTTTCCAGTCTGTGAGCTACTAAATGCTTAAGAAGATTATTTTAATTAAATGAACTTTATGTCCTCAGTTTCCAAAGGATTAATCCTATGTAATCCTTTGTTTCATCAGCTAGCACAGGAGCTGGCCTAGCTTGAAAGTTCAGTAAAATAAGGTTGTAGCACTAGGCTTGATATTTGCTCTGACAGTTTGAGACACTGCTATTAAAAGTTCTTTTCCTAAGATGTAAAATGTATATCCAGTCTAATGGGCTGTGCCGACTTCCAGAAAGTACCAGTCCATCCCTGGTTTTTGCAAACAGCAGTACAAAACACATACATTGTTAAATGTTGGGAGGCCCAGAACTTGCATTGAAAAGGAGCCACTGCCTAGTAAAGCTACTACTAAGTTTTCATGGTAAAACTCAGGACTTTTAATTGCCAATTAAAGTTCTCAATTGATTTGAACTGATCAGAGTGATTGTGAAAGCAGACCATTCCTGCACTGTTTCAAGTGACTGAATAAGGTGCGTCTGAATTTGGACGCCTCACAAACATTAATGTAGTTTCATTTTCTATTTGCCTTTCTGCCTACTCTTCCATCTGAAAACAAGAATAGTGTAAGTTACTTTACTGAATGCCTCTGGCCAATACCTCTGTGTATACTCCATCAACTTTTTGTTTTGTCTTGCTTAATCAAAGATTCCTTAAAGGATGATCAAAGAGCCCTCTGAACATGATCAGCTAAGAAACAAATAGTCTCCCCTGGAAGACCACCTTTCCTTGTCTAGCAAAACAAGATCAGGCTCCTCAAGCAGTTCACTGTGAGAAGAAATGGTCTTCAGAGCTGTGCAGTTTGAATTGACTTCCCCTCTTTCTGAATGACACACTGAGGCAGTGGGACACACACACTCCTCCCTTAATGCAGAAAGGACATCGCTCACATTTGTCACCCCTCAAATCAAGCCAAAAGTCTTTTAAGCTGCCCCTCTCACAGATTGGCCTAAATGTAGGAGGAAAGGATTTGTGGAGTCTTGAGTAGTCTAGAAGCAAACTTGGGAGCTAGAAGTACTACCGAAAGCCCTGAGAGTAGGTTTAGTGACTAAACAGGCACAAAAAGTACTTCACTTTTCCAATTGGTGAATGGTAAAAAAGGAAAAAAAAAAATCCATTTCAGATCTCAGGAGTTACAATCAACTGCACTCCCTATCTAAACAGGTAGAAGGAACATAAAGGGATAAGCAAGTGATGTGCTTGACTGCAGAACAGAAAATCAGACCTTCCAAGCTGATGCACCCCACTCGATGAATGATTTCTCCTACAGTGAGAGTGAATATAAAAAGCACTTGCATCTAAGGTGAAGAGAATTAATAGGAAAGCATATACACACACTAAGCAGAGGCTCTGCAGGTCTGTGCTCTGTTCTAGCTCCTTGGGATACTCCTAGTCTTCCCTGGGATGCTGCCTCCCACTTGTGGAACTGAGATGATGTTTCCTTCTCTGACACAGTGCAATGGAGATCACATTACCCTACACCATCATGACTTACATGTTGTCAGAACAGCCTATCACTAAATAAATGTGATCACTCAAGAGCTGAAAATCATTGAGCAACTCTGAATTTTGATGGACATGCTTATTTAGAAACATAAAAATAAGTCAGATTCTCTGCACTGACTTTCCTCAGACACTGACTGGAAAATCTGTGCTGTACAATTTCACGGTGGCGTGGATAAGACAGACCTTCCCTGTGCACCTGCTGCTTCAGCTCTAGCTGCAATCTACATTTTCTCTAGGAAGGAATGTCCTTCTGTCCCAAGTGGAAGGCCATTTTCTCACCTTTTAATGCTTTACAAGTTATAACACCAGTTTACCTTCACCTATTTTTCAAGTGTGTTTTCAGTTCCCCCTAAAATGAGGGGTCACAACCTGGCTTTTGTTTGCTGACAGACTGTACTTGGAATGCATTGGAATCTTTCTATCACAGCAAAGTAAAATGTCAGTTTATGAGAACACTTGACTTTATCTGATGAAGAAAAACCATTAGGAGACATACCCCCTTGTTCCCCACTTGAATGTGCCTTCCCATGCAGCAAAGATTAGCTCACTGCTCTGATCCTGCTGAGTGATATTGTTTTTAACAAGTGCTGTTAGTTATAATTGGTAACTTTACCATCAGAACTTCCGTCGCACAGCAAATTGAGTTTTGCAATTTTAAATCCAGACAAAACATTGCAATTTGAAAGGAAACACACCTGTATTAAAGAAAGATGAGTTCAGTGCTAAGAGCCACACCAGAGCTACAGGACAGCTGCCATCAGTTGAGCAAGGGGCACTTGGTGAGCACATCTCTAGTATTGGCAGGAGGGTGGCTCAGGGGTGGGACCACTTGTTTAATTTGGCAGACAGCAGAAGTAATTACTTAGTAACAAAGCAGAGAAAGACTGTTTCTTTGCATAGTTCCTTTGGCCTTCATTTGCCATTGGTGTTCTGTGAAATTTTTGACGATTGAATGGCAAGTTCAATCAGTCTGTACAAATGATAGAGACTAAACTGTCACACTTTAACACACAGCCATGCAACTGCCTCTAACCGTTACCTTAAGGCTTGTGACAGTGGTCTCAACCTTCTCCTCAAATGATTTGAAAGTTGGAGAATTCCTAGGAGAGAAAGAAAGTGGAAGGAATTGAGTGAATTGCAAATGCAAAAGCATAACTCCACAGTTTGACCAGTTCTTACCAGGCAAAAACTGTAGGACAGACTGAGGTCTGGCTGGCAGCACAGGACTGTAGACTGATAGGGTACGAACAGTCATTTGTGCTCTGTCAGTCGAATCCAATTATGGGAATCGGATGAATATATTTTAGCTTCAAAATTGCAAAAAGAGGAACCTGTCTACTAATTGAAACCAAACTGGCCTGGCTACCCTGTTCCTACAAGGACAAACAGAAGCCACTTGGAAAAATAATGCAGATTTACCTTTTGTTCTGTTAAACAGGTGATAAAAGGGCCAAAAGAAGAGAGAAACTGAGTTTTATGACTTACGTTGGACCCACAAGATACACTGGTGAATGCCTGCCTTAAACTATCCACCTGATGCAGTTGGATGAATTAACGTCCATCATGTAGTTAGGAGATTTGTTTTCTGCACATGCCTCACAGGGAGTGGGGATATTCATATGTGTAGAGGCCAAGGGGATAAAAAGAAAGCTGGATCCTAATTTTATTGGAAACAGACAGAGTCTTACTTGAACAGACATCAATATTTGGCTGCAGTCAAGTAAAGCATGATTATAGCCATTAAAACATGAAAGCACTCATATAAAATCCCTCCACAGGAACATGATCCAAAGCCTGCTGGAGTGGAAAGCATCTCTGACGTTAATGGACTTTGGATGATGTTCTGAAACCAGCAGAACTGAATTTCAGATTCAGTAATACAAACCTGGTAATAGTCAACTACCCCAATACATCTCAGAACTGCTTCATCTATTCAAAGGCTTGTGCAAGAGATTAACTACTTAATACAATTAAAAGGAAAAAAAACCCAGAGATGGCCTGTCCTGCAGTCCTTATCCTCATGAGCAACCTTAACTGATTGAAGTGTGACTGTTCATCCAACTAAAACCTGCAGGATCAGGATCAAAGTATGCAAATCCCCCCTCATTACACTGCTGAACATCACCATAGCACATAGAAAACGGGTAGCATATTACCTCATTGCAGGCATGCTTATGGAATGGCGAATAGAGTAACTGTGGGATAAAAGCAAAAGACAAGGGAAAAAAAAGCTGTAAAATCCAGTAAGCAACATGAATATAACATAATATTTTTTTAGCTTCAATTTTAAAATGTATATACATATTTTTAAGAGTGATGGTACTTTTCCTCTCCTGATGGCAACAGGTTGTTCTCACCTGTGGGTTCCAGCTCACTTTCAGCACTGAAGATCTTACCACCACATTCTCATGACAACTGATCAGCAATAGGGCTCAAAGCAACAATGCAAAACAGTTCCTGGCAGTACCCATTTAAATGACGCAGACCCCTGCTATCTACAGACATGCAACATGTGAAAGAGGAACAGCGCACTACCTCTGTGCTCCACAGTGGCAGATGATTGATAAGCTCTGCTGGGTGAGCACAGTACACTTTGGGTTTGCGAGCACAGAGCGAGCTGGTTCAAGGCGGTAGGCAAGTCAGAAATTGCTTTTGTTGCATGTACAGTGTATACAGTTCAAATAGCCAGTGCTGGCCCCCAATTTGTATAGGATCCTGCACAATATGTTACCTAAACAAGAAGTTTCTTCAGCCAGATATGTAGCTCTCTCAGCTGCAGCAGCTGCTGTACCCATCTCTGCAGGATGTTTCACCTCCTTCTTCACATCTCAATATTACCAAGACTAGAAAGCTGTTTTACACAGCTCTTGGCCATCTCTCCTTGAGACACTTCACTCCTTAGACTTCCCAGCAGCAAGAGGATTGGAAAGCTGTCAAGTGAAGGATGTAGTCTCTGCACCACTCAAAAATACCCCAAATTGTCTTGCACCTTTAACCCTGCAGATAGCTGCCCACTTGGCTTACATTAGCCATGTTCATTCACCTGAACCACCAAAGCCGACTCTGCTATCATAGCATCACCTATTCCTTGCTGCTGGGAATATGGATCTTTATTTGAAGTGTAAGAATCATCCATAAGTGCATTCAGATTTGAACACTGAAAGTAAACTGCACTGCAAGAGTATATACTGTTTCGAAAATTCGTGCTTGGCTGCTTTCAGTGTTGACTGACAGCTGCAGCCTGCTCTGATTGAGAACAGCAAGAGCTTTACTTTGAGGGATACCAACATTTGGCTGCAATCAAGCAAAGCATGATTATAATATTAAAAAACGAAAACTCAATATAAACAGCACATGTGCTTGTTCTGAACCATACAAATTCAGAGCAGCACTGTGTCCATATCCACACAAAGGATTATTTTTTTTTCAGATTAAAGAGGCAGAAATGAGGACAGGAAGGAGGAGCTATTTGGCAAGCAGGTGGGAGAGAGAGATCTTATACGAACTGTTTGCTGTTGTGTATATTTTAAGTGTTCTGCTAAGCTCAGATGAGAACTAACAGCAGACAATGCAAATGTTTCGTGTTCAGTTTCTCACATCATTTTGAAGACTTTCAAAAGATTAGCCCAAACATTTCAGAAGTGCAGCAAATCCATTCTAGTTAAATTAAACAAGCATGCTTACCATTTTAAGTCTTTTAACACATGACAAATAGGCAAGAACAAGAGTTTGGAAGCATTTCAGCACAGGCTGCTCCTCTTCTAATAGCAAAACATTCCAAATACGATCTTTTAAGTAAGATAATATTGTGCCAAATTAAATTTGCACAGCTGAGAGATGGCATGTGACAGACAATCTGAATACTAAATGCATACTTTATTGAATTCATCTTTTTATTTCTGAGGAGGTAAGGAAGTTATAGGAACAGTAACAACATCTTTTACTAGAAGCCTAAAATATGAAGCTTTTTTTAAGACATACATGTCTGTGATACATGCAGAGGCAGAGAACAGAGAGCCTTCATGACAAAGGCCGCTAAATACTACCTTTTGGTTTCATGTCAGAGTGAGATAGGAAAGTCAGTCTATGCTCCATTTTGAAGGTCTCTCAGTGAAGTAACAGTTCATGTTAGGATCACTTAGCTGAACAGAAAAAACTATTCTTCAGCTGTCGTGTGCACTTGAGATGCTACAACGGCAGAGAGACTGCAGGGGACTCAGGGCTGTTCAGCCCTTCTGTTGGGTGAGCTGATACAAAGTCAGACCACTTTGAGCACACATGAAATTGTTTTATAATTCATCATATATTGAAGTTCTTTACAGCATCAATAAATCAAAGCTCTCTCTATAAAGAACCCCTTTAATCATGTTAAGAACTTGGCCTAATCTTGGAAATTTCCCCAGGACTCAAGACTTGTAAAGAGTCACCAGGCACACTTCATGACTAATACACTTTTGCTTTATTGAAGAGGAGGTAATTAAATACTTCATACAATCTTTATGAAACTCTGCTGGCTGAGTAGAATTTTTACTGAGCATTTGTTATGTTCCAACCTGTGACAAAAAAAAAGATGGTTGAGAGATTGGGATTATGTATAAATAGGCTTTTCCAAGAGCAACATCTTCTGAATGTGTTCATTATTTGAATTTGAGACCTATCTACTCGAGAGCAGTACAAACACTTAGCCCAGTCCCTTCCTCATTATCCTCACCATGCTGTAAAAATGAGGCATTACAGTTTAAGTAGCGTATGTTTTTATCCTATATAATGATGCAGAACAGAGAGAGGTTACTGCATTACATTCCATGAAACAAAACCTGTCAAGTATAGAGGCAGTATTCACAGAGAGTAATGTGTCTTACCTAATGGAATGCGATCTGTGGAGGATGCACAAGGAAAAAAAAGCAAGAGTTAAAAATATTACAAAAATGTAACAACACACATGTATTTGTAGCATGCCAAACTGCCTTAGGAGAAAAAATCATTTACATTCAAATCTTGATGATGGAATTCACACTGGAACATGGATCAGCTGAGATTCCTTCAAAGCAAAAATTCTCACACACACTCCTCCACTACACTGTCACCTATTCTGTGTGCAGTGTTAAACGGAAGCTTTGCTAGATTTTGTGTTCTCTTCATTAGATCAGATGTAAACAATGCTAACTGGTTTCCCCCCACAAATCCTACCTCAATCTTATTAAAGAGAAAGTATAGGCAAATTGGAATTGCACATGTACCTCAGAAGCAAATGTCTTTTTTCCCCTGTAAATTTCTTAATTCTCTCTCAATTGAGAAGGGTATCAGAAAAAAATACAAAGCTCTAAATTCCTAAAATGACATTTTCTAAAATACCTGCTCCTTGTTGAAAACAATAATTGAAACACTTTGACACTGTTTGCAGCTCACAAGGAACTTAATTAAGACAGCAGAACTGGGAAAGGCACACTGATACACGATATTTAAAGGATGTCATTTAGGTTCCAAAGTCAAGAAATGAGGAGGCAGACAGCCTCTCCTTTATCTGCATGTTACTGATGAAGTCTTTAATTATGGACCACTTCAAGGGAACACCTGCCTCATGCAGTGAGCCAGATAGATGGTGTACAATTAATGAACATCTCCTCAATACTTATTTTTCATATCCTTCCTCAATGTGTGGTGTGATGCATTATTTACTGCACAATATTCATATCTTGCTCTGAAGAAAAGCATTGATTTCTTCAGGGTTATTTACAGGACTCATCATGTATATTGGTACTTTCAAACACTCATGGATTTATCTTCATAACACTTTTCAGCTTAGACCAGCTTAAGTAATGCTGTTGCCATAGGTAGCCTTCTTTTATTACCTGCTGACTCCCAGTAACAGTCCACCCTCTTCATGCTAACACAGATATGGTACAGCCACATGATAAGGAAATGTGTGATACTGCAGAGGTCCAAAAACCACCCCAAAGGAAGGTGTCAGTAGAAATGAGAGAAATCAACTGTTTCACCCATCAGCAAAGAAATACTTACAATTACATTCTGAAGCAAGACAGTATTACCATTTCCTTTATAGGGGATATCAGAGACACAGAGGTTTATGAATGGTAGTTTCTGTTGTGACAGCTATAATATTTTAAGGAATTCAGCTCAACGAATTCAGCAGCAGTTTTAAGCGCCCAAAACATCCCTAGATCATGGAAATCCTGGAAATGATCAACAAAAGGCTACACAAAACTTCCACCACAACAACAAAAAGCCCCAAAACGCCCCACAATAAAGGCATGGCAAAAACTAACTCTCACAGCACTGAAAGAGATTAATTATACCTGAGCCATCTAAAAAAAATATTGGCCTAACCTGCTTCTAAAATATTCCTGTGAGAGAGATTTCACAGCCTTCAGAAATAACCAGTTCAGCTGCATTTGTGAGCATTTTCAGTTCCCTATGTCCTCTTCCTACTAAAGCAATAACACTTAAACTGTATTCCTCTAGTTCTGTGAAAACAGAGTGGACGCTTTATCAAAGTTAAGCTCTATCACATCTCCTGCCTCCCCTATGTCCTCTATGACAGCTGCTGTCAGATCAAGATAATTGCTCTTGACAAAACTTTTTATATTTTGCCATCATGCTATCTCCTATGTGCTTAGACAATAACAGGTTAATGCATCCCACAGACACTGACCCAGTACCTGCTTTGTATTTCCCTGAACTTCCCTTGCCCTTTTCCAGAGGTAGGAACTTTGCCTTTGTCCACCCTTCTGGGGCCTCTTACACCTTCTGTGCTGATTCCCATCACTTTAGAGGCACATTCAACTGCCAGAGTCATGGCCTCAAGCTCTTCCCCTCCCTGAAGTATTCTGCCTCTTTCCACTTGTGCCTTCCAACTCCTGGCAGGAAGGAGGCATTATATTACCTTCATTCATCTCAAGCTGGCTCATCACAGGCACTGAATTTGAAAGGGGTCTGTGTGATCATGTAATTAAAGAAAATGTACCAGACAGTTAAATGAATGATGTACAAGCAGTATAACTGCTGACATCCTAATTTGTATGCATGCCTTGTTAGGTTGATCTTAAAATACATTTACTTGTGTGGTAGCACATAGTTTACAGTTTCCTATTTTTTTAATTGCAACTCAGTTTTTTGTTTGTTTGGGGTTTTTTGGAGGTTTGTTTGTTTGTTTTTAAGCAAACTGAAAACACAGAAAGTCTTCCACTTTTACTTCTAGAAAAGCCATCAGCAGGGCTGAAACTCTTAGCTCCACACAGACAGCTGCAGAGTAGTCCAGCAGTATTGCATGGAAAGATGTAAACTTTACCAATACGCAAAGGAGCAAGGGGTAAAGACCTTCAGCTCTGTATCACATCTCTGCTCTACATGGCAAAAGCCACGTTGAAATGTCAGTGTAACATCTGTAGAGCCAAGCCCATGCTACAGCCCTATGAGTGTCCTGGGTCTTCCTTCTTCCCTTGTGCCCTCCTTCTCTCTGTCAGAAAATGTTAAAGGACATTACATGAGCTGGGGGTAGAGGGGCAACAAAATATCCTGATGGTGTATCATTAATCACAAGAATCTATTATCTTAACTATATTACCAATGTCTGGTTTGTGGCTCAAAGCAAAAATCGCTGCATACTGTTTTTACATACTCTGGTATTTCTAGTAACATGATAATCTTAAATGGAATGCTTTACAACTGTAAAGAAACCATACAAGCACTAATAATTACTACAGAATTGAGAAGATGTAAGATGCTAGTGATTATTTACGCAAAAAATTAATTACAGAGTTGGGAAGCTGGGGTGGGGACAAAAGAGAAACACAGCAGCTGCATGAAAAGCACTTTCTCCCCAAGGGGTGACTTCTCTGTTCTTTGGGACATGTGGAATTTGGTCATTTTTCTTTCTTGTAGATTTCATTTTCTTGAATTCTAACATAGCAAAATAGCACATTTGGGGGAGTCTGTTTCTGAGATATGATATTTTAGTAATATTTTTACAGATAATACAAGGTGAGAGTAAGACCATGCATCTTCAGAAATGTGTTTCACGTGGTGCTCTGTATAGCTGACATAGCAGACAGCCTGAAAAAAGGAATTCTGATTCACAAAGCAGGCAAACTTCAATATTTAGAGTCAGGCTGACTACAAACCCTTTCAAAATCACCATTGCCACAGGCAGAGGATAAGACTGTTCAACATACTGGGAATTATGATGATCATCTGGATTTCAGAAATCAGTGACAAGTGTCTGCTTTGGATGAAAGTAGAACAGGGATTTGCATCTGGATGCAAATTGGCAACTATCAGCCTCACTGCCTAACCAACAGAATTAAGCCACAGTGTGATGTGTGTTTAAATCAGCATTATGGGAGGGGCAGCGATAATCTATCTAAAATTATTTGGATTAGCAAAAAGCAAACAAACAATGAAGCATGCCTCCTTACACCTTACTCCTCCAAACACAGCTGGATTGGAGTGGGAGAGGGGAAGATTTTTAAAACCATGTTATTTAAGTGGTAAGATTTACAGTGTGATCCCACACAGAACTGCGTCTGCCCAAGTTGAGCCAAGATCTCAGGCCAGCTTTGTTGCTGAGAGAAGCATACTAGCCATTACTCTAGATCTAGGATGTTCATCAGATGCAGAAGGCCCAACTTATTCCATGCTCTATGTAACTACGAGATACTGGCTGTACCGCTTGATGCTTCATCAAGTATCAAGAAAATTCTCCTTAACAGAAAACAGCAAGTCTCCACAAAAAACAAAAAAAAGGCAGTGCTGGTAGTTCATACTTTCCTGAGAAATCCCCAACCAGGTTCAAGGTAATAACTTCAGTCAAAGAAAGCTACTAGAAACAAGCTTCTTGATTAATCAAAATGTTTATGGACTTAGCCTTTGCTTTGAGCCCTTGGCTAAATGGCTAATGGGATAAACACCACCCATCTGCTTTCCAAGCCGCAGTCAGAAGCATGACTGCCATGGGAGTCAGAGATACTGATAGATAAGGCAAAAGAATTGGTAACAGTGACTAATTAAGGGAAATATTAAAGAGAAAACATGCTTTATTACAGTGAAGACGTTTCTGATGTTGAAGTTAATCCCACATCCTATGCAAAGCACAAACAACAGGACCTGACAAGCACCTAAGAAGTCCTGAATTGTTAATCATCCTTCCTTCTATGATCAGGAGCCAGTGTTAAAGGTATTCTCACACCAACTCTTTGCAGCATTGTAGAATCTAAAGCACAAAAGCAGCAACAGGGCCTGTTCACTGAGCAGTGAGCTTGTCTTTTATTTTTTTACAGGAGGGAGTGTTAGGAAAGAACAGAAAATGAAATAGATACTATAACATCTCATGCAGTTCTCAAAAATATGGAACACAATTCTAAATGCAGGAAAGGCAGAAAGAATAAACAAGAGTAGGAAAAGGGCTTGTGAAAGCAACTCATGCAACTGGGGCCTCAGCCTGGAAAAGAGGAAACTAAGTATCACCCTTCTTCACCACAGAACATCGGAGCCTGAAAAGTCCTTGATCGGGGTAAGTGCTACTTAGCAACAACTAAATCATCAGTGGGTTATCAGCATTGTTCTCAGATTAAAGTCAAAACACAGCACTGCCCCAGCTAACAGGAAGACAATTAACTATCCCAGCCAAAACCAGGACAGTGAAATACAATAAAACCGCAGGAAATCATGAGTGGCACGAAAGACAGCAGAAGGACTACACTTGGTGTTTCTCATAATAGAAGAGCCAGAGGCCATCAAAGGAAAGAGCAGGAAGACTGAGAATAGCGAATGAATGAAAGAAAAAATAAACCACACACTTCTTTACTGCATAACTATTTGTTTATCTGGGAGACAAGAGGTGTCATGAATGTCAAAAAAGCTGATACAAGTTAAAAGACTTTTAAATGAAAGTTTACAGCTCTCAGACTGCTGAATACTAAGAAATGTACTAGGAAAATGTAACTGCATGCCTCCTTATTCCAATATCCATACACAGGCCTATAGATATTTAACTGTACCAAGTCAAACAATTCTAAGTGTTCATACCCTGATTACAAGTCACTCTCTAGATTTCCATTTTATACTGCAATGTGGAAAAAGACATTGTAAAACAGATGAAACAGCAATGAAGATTTTGCTTCTTTAGTTTCACCTAGAAAAACAGTAGCGTTTCCATACAGGGTTTATTAAGCTGTACATAAAGGTAGGTATTAAGGAGAGACTCTAAAGTTTTCCTAAGATTCAGATTAAAAACGAAAAGGGGAAAACCTAAGTTTTATCTGCCAAGAACTATGCTCCAGCCATTTGCAGCAAAATCCCCAAACCCATATTTATTTGAAAAACTGTAAAATTGATTCATACAGCTTTTCAGATCGATACGGTTATCTCATTCATTACAAAATGACCAAAAAAAGTGAAAACATGGCAATATCTCTAATAAATGTGACTAATTATGCTGCTCAAACAATACACTGTACAGTTACCCATGTCCATTTATTTCATCACAAAAAAAATCAACTCCCTGAAACACCTGAGAAATTCTGTAATGCTGCTACAAAGTTGAAACCTGAAGTGCTGGTTTACAGACTACAATTTCTTCATTTATTCTGAGGAAATTTAAGATCAATACTTTTAAACATACATCAACATAAAAAGCCTGACATTCAGGCTGCATTTAAGTGACACTTCTTCTCCTGACCTCAACTCCTGCTACTTTCATCATGTCTTTTTTTATAAATACAACTGCAAAACACAACTTTCATTTGTACATCTCGAAAAAGCTGATAAAAAATAGCCTGAGTTTTTATCTTTCCACAAGCAGCTGCAAGGCAGGCTTGTTTTCTTCAGATGACAGTGACCTTCAGAATCCACATATGAATAAAATTGGGTTAATAAAGATCTAACAGCAATTTTTCGTTCCATTTTACTTGTACATTTCCTTGAGGTTGCAAAGCTATTCTAAAAGGTTTCAAATTGCACTTTTTCTTTATTTTTAACTAGGACTCAAGTAAGAATTCTATTTTCATTTGTCACTATCTCTTCTTTTTGGTTGAAGCCAAACTATGTTGCACACTGACCACAAACTACTCGAATGTTTAAAATGCTAATGCAGAAGTTTAAAAAAAAAAACCCAACTGACAGGTGACTTATACTTTTTGTGCTCCAAATAAGACCAGAGAAATAGCACATCCCTGTACCTCATATCTCCAAACTTCTTGCTGATAGCAGTTCCTACATTGCTGATAGCTGCTGTTGCTTTCTGTCCTGCATGGCTCAGGGTCTCATGTGTTTTCTTGTAGCTGAAAAAAAACCAAACAACAGAAGTAGTGATAATTACTAACAGAGGCCAGAAACCCCTGCAATTAATTCCTTTTTACCTTATTTCCACATCTTAAAGTCCCATCCACAGAAAGGTTAAGAAATACAGTTACTGTAGCACAAAACAAATGACAAAGCTGCCTGCTTCCGCACAGCTTCCTAAGTGCAGTTTAATTCTAAAGTGAGCAGAACACACTCCAGAACAATCCTTAACTGTATCTCTCCCCCTTCCAGGTAACATCTCTTGAAGGCAGAAGCAATGCTGTTTGAAAGTGGAATGCAGTGCTTTGTTGAGTACCTGTTTGACACAATTTCTGCTTATAGAAAATAATATTTACATCAAATAAGCATTCTTGAAGCAGATCCCAAGTTGGTAGCAAAATCTGCTCTCTAGAGCACAGAAAAGAATCAGGACATACACAATTCTGCTTTTCCGTGTACATACACATAAGGTATATTTAACAGATACACTCCAAAATAATTTGTTGATATTTCAAATTAGACAAAATTTACCAAATCTGTTCCCATACGTCTCAGTTTTACTTTTAATAAAAATTTCTTTAAATGAAGAAGGCTTTGGGAGAGCCAGAGAAAGAAAGATAAAAAATCCAGACCATGAATGTATATTCTTACTAGGACTCAATCCTTTCAGAAGTCATTCAATGCATGTATAGACATTCAAATACAGAATCATCTTAATTTACTGATAAAGAATATATACTCTGACCCACATATTCCCATTAGTACAGTTAAGTTGCTTTCTCAGAGTAATCAATAAGATTTTCTGCACAGATGTTGTTTTGCTGACTGAACTAACTCTGACCAAATCAGAGACTTCCTTCCGAGTAAATTATCTGATACTCCCAGCGATGCAGACAAGCTCAGAATTAGAAGTACTGACCTAGTAACAAAAGGAGAGCACATTATAATCAGTCTTGTATCCTGTGGTGTGCATTGGCAGGCAAGAACTGAAGAAATTATCATGAAAAATTCAGAAATAAAATTCCACTGGTTCTAATTCTCCTTTGAACAAAATCTGTGAGATTGAAAATGTGTACCAAAATATACGGGAGATGAATAAAAAGATCTCGGTGCCTAATTCCTGAAACAGAGTATTTTCTTCTTATTTCTAGGTATATGAAAGCAATATAACTTTGTGCATGCAGGAGGGGAAATAAGAGAAGATTAACATTTGCAATATAGCACATCACGTTTTATGTCAGGTCCTTTTAGCCCTAGCAGTACCTATTTCTTAAAGACCACTGTTGAGGACTGTTTTACAAACAACAAATAAAAAGGCAGATGCCATGTAATGCTCTATTCTTTCACACAATATTCTTTCAACAATGAATCTTCCCCAACACAAATATTTTGATCTTATTGTTCCTAAACCACAAAGTTTCTTACAGGCTACTGATCTGACAAGTTCTAAAATTGCCAAGTGAAATGGCTCCTTCTGTGAAGCTGTTTGTTTTGACTGACTAGCAAGGCAGTGTATAGGGAGCAATTTAAGACTAGCATACGGAATCTCTACAAACAGAGAATGACAACAAGGGCTAAAGCATTGCAACAGTGACAGAAAGACCACAGATTATAACTAGAAAGGAAGGAACACTGGTTATGACTGTTTTATTTATTCTGGTGGAATACAGAGCTTGAAAAGACTTGTTTTCACTGTGTTACCTTTCTCCTCAGCCAGTCTGTCCCTGGATTTTGCAAGACTGCAATGCTCTTACTTCACTGAGACCTCATTCTCTAGCTCAACTAGTTTAATAGGTCTGTCATTCTCTTATTGTCAGTAGACATATTCTCATATAAACTAGGGTTGCATGAGACCCTAAACCAGACATTAATAATGCTTCAGTTAAACTGTGAGTACATAGCTTTCTGACAACTGTTGCCTATGAAAAAAGAATAAAATCAAAAAAATCAAATATTTTAATGCCTGTGGCATCAAAGTCTTTAGACATTTTGCTAGCAGAGAAGCTTTCTAAACCGTTCAGCGCTCATGACAAAATGAAGGTCAAGACTTGACTTCCAGTTCCAAAAGGTCTTTGGTATCAGAACCTATTTATGTACAGGTTGACTGTGCATAGTAAAATACTTTGTAGATATCCTTCTGCAGTGATTTTTTTTGTTTGTTTCAGTTTTTTGGTTTGATTTGGGGTTTTTTGTCTTGTTGGGGGGGGCTGTTTGGTTGGTTGGTTTTGGTTGGTTGGTTTTCTTTAAAGACACCCTGGTGTTTATTCACAGGCATATTTAGTTTAACAACCAAACATCCCCATGCCTTACCTTTCTGCTGCAGGTTCTTCACACTGTGTAAAACTGTTAAAAGAATAGTCCCAAACGACTCACACAACAGTCAGACTCAAATTCAATTGAGAAACATTAGAGTCGCCTAGTATTTCTGCACATTACATTGGTCAGAACATACCTTCTGGGAATTGGCTGAAATTACACTGATTTTGGTTGTCCAACTAACACTATGTTTTTTCCTTTAAATCCCATAAATCCAACATTCTCCCCAGAATTTCCACTAGCAAGAAAGACACAGAGACTGCATTTATGTTCCAAATATTTTTTGACATTACGTAACAGTGTAAATCCAGCTAAGACTGTTACACAACCGGTCTTTTTTTCAGCACTGACTTCAGCAAAAATGACCTTTGACATGAACCCCTCCTCTCTTTGGCAATGCTGAAGAAGAGCTTTAAGGCACACAAAATAAGAAAGGTAAAGATGCAATGCAACATGCAATGCCTGTCATGAAAGACAAAAATCAGTAATTTGGATTTTAGTCGAGCTCATTTACAACTCAAAAATAGGCCACTCCATCCCTGCCTCTCCACCTTGCCTTCTTCATAAATTAATTATCTTTCCACAGAGCACATTGTCTTACTGTAGTTAGTTATGTTCTGCATTGATCTATAGCAAGTATTTTGGCTCAGATATCTCTACCATCATATTTATGTCATATTTACAGCATTAATTTGATTTCAAACACTCTGGTAACCATGAGGTTTTCAACAGGTCTCTGACCTCTGGAAATCCTTCTCACTTGTATGTAGCATAAATAATATGAGCCAGCCATATCCTCGTGTAACACAGGTTTGCAGTTTTGCTTTAATGCAGTGAACAGTTTACATTATTTTCAGAAACCTTAAGCATAGAAATAAAGTTAGATATTCCAGGAAAAACTTACATTTATTCATTGAAGTGCTATACGCATGGCTTAAGTCCCTCTAAACCACCAACTGCTCCAGCATGCTAAGTCATCTACACCACCTGTGTGTTCTCATCCTTTGAGCCATTGTGGGCTAGTATGGACTGCCCAGCTCATCAGGACGGGTGACAGCATCTCAGCAGCCAGCCAGCCATTGTGTGAAATAAGATCATTGACACTAAACCTTAAGGCATAAATGCTCCAGCAGAAACAAACTCGAAGAATTTATAACACAGAGATTCAAGAATTACCACCTTTCATCCAACCCACAGCATGCATCTTCACACAAAGATGTCATTGGGCTTTGTGCCTCTCTAATACAAAGTAACCATAACTTCTCCGAGTTTAACTGTGCTATGCCAGATGCCCAGCAGCATTAGTGAAAGGAGAAACAGTCTACCTGATTCATGCTGTTAGAGTAGGAAGGCATTCTCTGATTTGTGGCATCTAAACATACGGCAAAGCACAGAAGAATTGCTGGAAGTGGCTAAAAAGGTTCATATTCCGTGCTTTTCACTTAGCATTTAAGAGTTAATATTTCTACTGCATTTCATACATAAGAAGGATTAAGCACAGTATATGAATTCCTGTCACAATTGTAACCATTAATAAAACTCACCTGTATCATTTTGGATGTTACCTTTTTATGTGATAGTAACGTAGGAATTTCATCCATCAACTTCAGCTAATAATTTGATTTTTTAAATTGGGTATTTCTTTAACAAAACCAATTGTTTATAAAACTAATTATTAGAGATTATCATAAAATCTGCTGATATTGCAGTTAAATTCTGATAATATGCCCAACACACTTAAAAAAAAGCTTTAAAGATAATTCATATCCCCATCATTGTAATACACTAATTAGGCAAAACAGATTTGCAGCATATTTTGACTTCATTTTCACCTGACAGTTTACTGCATTTGCCTTTTACTATCACATGACAGCCAGGTCTCTCTAGCTGATTTTTACAGCCAGTGACAGCAAATGAAAGAATATCCCACTTCATAAAACACAGCATGTGAAGAAAATGCTGCTTCATATAGAGTATAGTCAGGAAGCAGACATATAGAGAGGACAGAGAACTGGATGTTTAAATGCATCCTGGATGTTTAAATGTTCATTTGCAGGATAAGACAAGGTAATCATACTGCGTGCTACCTGGTCTCATCTCAACTCAGTACAAAATTGCCCTTCACATGGCAGAGTTAATCTAACCTTCCTTCATAGGTGCAACACAGGGACTGCTGACAGAAATAGACTACCAATATAATATTTACATTTTGCGTGGCACAGTCAACCTACTGCAGTAAATTATAAGGAACTTACATTCAGCTTCTGTAAAATTAGTACATCTGCTAATTAGCACATCTTCATTCAGCATTGTGCCTCTCCATCAATGCTTGCTTGCAAAATTAATCCATTTGAGAAACCCCTTTCTGTGATAAAGCTTACATAAGATGCAACAAAAAGCAAACAATTAACAACAAAACCATACAGTAGCGCAGAGCCTGGTAGCACAAGCCATGGCCTATGGAGCTTGCTTAGTTTTCAAACCATTAGTCAGCTTAAGAATGACATTTCTGGAATCAATGCAAAACACTGGATCTCTGAGAAACCCTCAGCTAGAGAACTAACTTTTCTTTGATTTTCTGGAAAAAAAACAAACCAGGTCTCAGCATTGACTAAATCATGCTAATGTTCTAATGAAATAAATGCATATATGATGGAAGGTAACATGTACACAAAACATTCTGTAAGAGCATTCATATTGCCGTTTTGCCCACAAATAAACTCTAAGGGTTGTGCTTTTTTATTACTTATTTTTTTTTTAGTGCTTATCTGAAATTTACTCCAACTTCAAAACCAAACAACAGATGTACATTTTTTAGACATTCTTCCCTTTGCCAAGTATGTTAAGAATTAATTGAAATCGCGCTGGCACTTGAGTGGGTACATATGCCTAAAGCAGTCAAAGGAAGTATGCCCCAGGCAGTTCCTCTCCCACAGAGAGGGGAAGGGCAGAGCTTAGGGAACTGAACCTCTGCAGTTCACAGGGGACCTGCCTGCAGTCAGAAATCTGTGTGCAACACGCAGAAGATGACTGTTCAGTAGACGGGAGAGTCACGGGTCAGGAAAGGTGCCAGACAAAGGTGACAAATATTCCATGCTGTCCTGCACTGTAATCTTAAAAATCTTGGGGAAAATTTGGGTTACAATTGTGTGAAATGCAGCATTTGTGCAATGCAGAATAGAATAGGAGAAGAATAAGCTGTTGTGGTATCATTAACTTTCAGGTAGAAAAGCCACAAAACGTGCTTATGCACAGATGAGCTTAAGATGTTCCAGGCCGAAACTACACAGTTCATCACACCTTAAACTGCCTGTGGGCTCTGTGCTGTACACTAGATCAACAAAATTATGCACATTAAATATATTCCAGCCTCTCTTTTCCTTTCTTCCCCTGCCTTTCTTCCCTTCCACTCCATTTCTCTTCCTTCTTTTCTTTCCTTTATCCCTTTTCTTCCTTCCCCCCCCCCTTTTCTTTTTCCTTTTGCTTAATTTCTGTTTTACATTTTCCTTCCGTTTCTCCCTTTCCTTCCCTTTCCCCTTTCTACTGACCCTTTCCTGGATATTTTTAATCCTTGTAATCTCAGAGACTCCCATTTAACTCAGGCCTCCCCTTTCTTAGTTATATACATAAATACAGATAACTATAATATACACTTACGTATTTTCTGCTGCCCAATGACAATTACAGTGGGCTTTTCCCTGAGGAAATAACACTAAATTCATCAATCTGGAACAGATCAGCTAATCTTGCTGTGGATTTTCCATTAGTTGAAAGTTCTGGTGTAAACGAGTGGAAAAGTGACAGAAAGAATAGAAAAAGATAAGTACTTTCTCCAACCTTACTACTCCATCCTTCAAAATTCAAAGCCAGAGATATGTGTGGAAAAGAGAAAAGCAGCAAAAAAAATTACCTTTCAAGAAGCCATGAACACTGCCTGATTTGACCCAAAGGACACAAATTCAGTGGAAGTGAATTCCATACAGCACAGACTCACAGGCAGGTAATGTGCTTGCTAAAGCCAACATACAATTTCTTCACTTACACAGCTGATACATTTACTTGCAGATTCAGAAAAGAAAATGTCAAAAAGTGATTACATATTACAATGAACAGAAACACCCACAATTCTTTTACTACCACTTATAACAAGGCGGGGGGGGGGGGGGGGGG
>JANRGW010036042.1:0-13977 GCA_024733675.1 Psilopsiagon aymara
TCCCAGGCCGAAAGTCAAAAACACAGTGCTGCACCAGCTACCAAGAAGGAGAAAAATGACTGCTACTGCTGAACCCAGAACAGAAAACATTCCCTAAAGTATCAGAATGGCTACAATTACCTGTCATGGCAATTTATTTTTAAATATTTTTTGTATACAAATGTTAAATTTCTCACTTGCCTGTATGCTGTTTCAGGGTACCAGATAATGAAAAGTAGTTTAGCTTTTCAGATTAATGTACTGCCTAATCTGTGAATCTCACACTCCTGAATCTCCCTTTCCTAGGCATCAAGTTTGATTTTCACTTGTCTCTGTATCCATTGTTTAATCTTAGTTGTTTTAATAATGGATCCTACTGAATGTTAAAAAAAGGCAGTCC
This sequence comes from Psilopsiagon aymara, assembly GCA_024733675.1. Taxonomy (NCBI): domain Eukaryota; kingdom Metazoa; phylum Chordata; class Aves; order Psittaciformes; family Psittacidae; genus Psilopsiagon; species Psilopsiagon aymara. The sequence continues at coordinate 380 of JANRGW010036042.1, forward strand.
TTCTTTCATTGCTAGTTTGCTGTGAGATGAATTAATCAGAGTTGAACAACTTTTTAAAACTATGACTCAAGGGTTTTTAAACTATTAAATATTTTTCTATTATAAGGACTCAGAATTGTTCACTGCAGAGAATAAAGTACCACTTTTGCATACATTACACAAACATTTTGTGCTTCGTGAATCCACAATAAATTTTCTTGCTGATTACTTGTGTAATCTAAGTATCTCCTACTGTTTTATGGAGAGTCTTATTAATTTCATTCAAGTAATAATATTAGCACCTGTAGAGAACCCTTTATGATTTTTAAGCTGTTATATTTATAAGAATCTACTTCATTTATCATGTGACAGCCAGTTTTTTTTAACTCTAAAAGTAGTCATTTATTCCTGGGAATTTTTAATGAGTAAGATATCCAATATTTAAATAAAAGAAATCATCATATCAGCAATGCTGCTTATTCATGTATTGGTGATAGATTCAGGTATAATCACCAGTCTTGGAAGCTAGATTTTTAGGATCAAATACTGAGAATTTAAATGTTCCTTCTGAAGCCTTGGGAATGCTGAGACAATAGTGTGGAACCTCATTGTCTGCTCATGTCAGTAGAAACTGAATGAACTACTCAGTTGCTAGTGTATATGTGGGGATTTTGTTCTTGGAGGGTCAGAACCTTAACTGGTGGATTTAGATATAGAAATAACATAAATAGATTGCATAATAACAAAGACTGATGATAAATCTTGGGAAAGGGAATATTAGGACATCAAGAAAATTGGTCTTCCGGCTGAGATAGAGAGGAACAGAAGCCTTATGTTGAACACTTCTTTGATAAGCAGGCTTCTGCTATGTATCTGCATGATCCTGCCTTTTTTTATCTGTATGGCTGTTTCCCAGCAGCGCAAGTTTTCAGCAAACTTGTACTTGTATAGTCTTAGATGAAACATATGAGAGTAAGTGCTAATGTTGTAACAAGGACTATAAGGTTAGAATACATAAATGAAAACAGATGAATACTGTGTTTCTGTTTACACACAAAAAATGTTTCAGGATAATAATGTGATCTTTTCGTGAATTAAATTCTGTACTTATGGGTTGGATGTATTTTTATGTTTCTTTTGAGAGCTGCGTATTTTCACTTGTAGAGGTGACTTGGCAACAAAAGTAGAATATTGCGTATGTTTGTAGAGGGAGAAATGATGTTAGGTGCCAGGATATGGACTTCTTTGTGATGGACAGAAGTCCTTCACCAAGACACTATGCCCAGTAGTTATTCACCTTTTCATTAGTGTATGTAGACATTTTAAAGCTAGTGAATCCTCAAATCATGAACTATTAAGAATAAGAAGCAAGCTGAGTGGTTTTTATTTGCTGTCTTTTATAAATCATGCTGTGACATCATAAAACCTCTTTGTGTAGATCATCTTTGGAAAAATGATTACGTGTAAGACTTCCTATATAAGAACACAGAGCTGACTGTTGTGTCATTTAGAAATCAAAGACTATTGATAGTAAAATTCAGCTAGTCGGGGAGTTGTTTTATACTCATATTACTCTAATGAAACATTTATTAAATAACATGATTGAAATCACTCTAACATTTTTTGGCTTTCTAAAGATCACTCAGAAATCTGAGTGATTCTGGGGAATTCTGGGGAGGGACTCTTCATTAGGAACTGTAGTGATAGGACAAGGGGTAATGGGTTCAAACTTAAACAGGGGAAGTTTAGATTGGATATGAGGAAGAAATTCTTTACTGTGAGGGTGGTGAGGCACTGGAATGGATTGCCCAGGGAAGCTGCGAATGCTCCATTGCTGGCAGTGTTCAAGGCCAGGTTGGGCAGAGCTTTGGGTGATATGGTTTATTGTGAGGTGTCCCTGCCCATGGCATGGGGGTTGGAACTGGATGATCTTAAGGTCCTTTCCAACCCTAACTAGTCTATGATTCTGTGATTCTAAATAGCAATGTAGATAATTAAATAAAAATAGATCTTAAGACAATTAATAAAATTCACTGTTTAAATTATATCAAATCAAATATTTTGGAACAAATTCTTTAAGAGCAGAAAGGAGGATCACATCTGCTTGTGAGATTTCTTTTTGCTCATACAGTGAAATACAAGAATTAATGTTTGATGGTAAAACATCTTTGATAGTAAAGAAAGATTCTGGAAAGACACCTGCTGGAAAAGGGATAAACTGATGTCACAAAAGCTATGTGCCCAAATATAACCCCTACTCTCTTCTTCTCCTCATTTGGATTACATATGCATATTCTAATATTCAGTTTTAAACCATCCAGCCTTGTGATGCAGAAATGAAATGGTTGTCTTCCTGAATTTTCTTACCTTATTGAAGTAAAACTTTAGAAATATTAACAATGCTTGATTTAAATTAAGTTATTGCAGTAAGAATTTAAATGGCAGCAGTTGCATAATTCCTGTTATGAATCATTTTTGCTTGAGAATTGATTTATTAATTACAGCAGTTAAGTGTAATTATTCTGCCTCTTAAGGTGTACCTTATTATTGCTTTTTAACAGTAAGACAAATTCTGCCAAAGGTAATTATCATAACAATAATTTAGTGCACACTTTTGATCTTGTTAGGAAAACAATATAATCTTCATGAAATGATCTTTTCCATGTTAATGAGTCATTCACAGAGCTGTCCTTCATGTTTCTTACTCCTCCAAGAAGTGAATTGAGGCTTGGTAATTGGAGAGGCAGTGAGTGACAGCAGAGAATGTATTGCTTTGTTTCAGGGTCTGGTTTTAGCCAAATACTGAAATGCTTGCAAAAGCTGAATTAAATTTCTTCATAGTAATATAAATGTTACACATTTTAGTAATTCACTTTAAACCCCCTGCATCCCCAATTCCAAACCTCTCAGATGCATACATTCCTTACTGAATTGGTGTTACTAGTTGTTTATCAGGCAAACAAGGACTTCATCTTTTTCTATTGTGTTTTCTTCTTTCTTTTCTGAACCAGGGTGTGTTGGATTTATATACTTTTTGCATGTGGGCATAATTTAAAAAAAAATCAGCAACTCCCATCTGAAAAAATAGAAGATCTTTTTTATAAAGTACATCTACCAATATTTTTTTTTATTAGTAGAATGGTCTATGATTTTTTTTTATTTGATTTTTTTTTTTTTAACAGTGATAAGTTTATCAATGACATTTCTATTCCCTCTTTCACAAAAAATTGCCTTTCCCTTATGACTGTGTTCAGGTGAGATGAAAGTGAAGCCAGCTTCTCTGTGAAATACCCAACACCAGTGGATATTGCTGAACACTTAAGAATAAATTTATTAGAATAAATTCTTGTTTATTGGTAATGATCTTGGAGAAATTTCTCTGCAGGTGGCAATGAAGAACAATGAAAACCTTCTCGTCTAGTGTATGATATTAGTGGAGCAAAACTTTCGTTTTGCAGAGCTCCTGAGTAATTGCTGAATTCTCTAAAATAAATATCAAAACTATGGTATGACACGTAATCACCTTTCCTAACCTCCAAAGTTATTAATCTCTTTTGTATTGAGAACTTTGCCTGCTGTAAATAGCAAATACTGACAAAGCAGGTCTTAAATTTATGATTCAAATTTTTATAACTTGCAGCCCAAGCCTTTTTTTAGTGCTTTATGAGTTATTTCTGACTGATAAGTGTTTCATAGCCATAAAAATCACTTAAAGTTATAAAATGCATGTTTTTCTCTAAAAAGGTCTCATGGGATTTTGAAATAAAGAGTTTGATCTATTGTAATTCCTAGATGTTAAAAAAAAGTGAGGATGGAAAATGTGACACATCAGAGGAAGGTCTCTTCAAGAATTCCCTATAGTACTTGCTTCCCATATGTCCTGGGTTCAGCAGTAGCAGTCATTTTCTCTCCTTAGTAGCTGGTGCATTGCTGTGGTTTTTACTTTTGGTCTGGGAACAGCACTGATAACACTGATGATTTTAGTTGCTGCTCAGTAATCTTTACTCTGATCAAGGACTTTCTGAGCCTCATGCTCTGCCAGGGAGGAGGAGAAGCTGGGAGGAAGCAGAGGTAGGACACCAGACCCAAACTAACCAAAGAGGTACTCCACACCACAGCTCATCATGCCCAGTATATGAACTGGAGGCAGTTACCTGGAAGGGTGAGATCACTGCTTGGGTCAGGCTGGGTATCGATCAGCGGGTGGTGAGCGGTTGTATTCTCTTCCCTTGTTATATCCCTTATCATTATTATTATTATTATGGGTGGTAGCAGTAGTGGTTTTGTGTTATACCTTAGTTACAGGGATATTCTTATCTCAACCCATGGGAGTGACATTCTTTATATTCTTCTCCCCATCCCTTGGAGAGCGGAGGAGGAAGAGGGGGGAGTGAGATAGCAGCTGCGTGGTTGTGAGTTAAGGCTGGGCTTAAACCAAAACACTATAACGTAGCACATGCTATCAATTATTGAAAATGCAGTGATTATCTGTTGATCATATATTACAAAATGTTGACATTCACTATAACTTTTGCGATTTTATATTGTAGTCTTTCTGCTTTCTGAAAATCATTTGTAAGGGCCACCTTTGGTTGCAGCTTAGTTAATTCAGATACTTAAGGTGCTCGTGTTGCTTACAAAGCGTTACAGAATACTTATTCTGACTCTGGGAGACTAATAGCATGTTAATGTTTAAATCAATTCCAGTAAGCGTTGCTCAAAACAGCATTTGTATAAGATGACTTTTGATCATTGTAACAACATAGTTATATTTCTATAGTCAAGGTTTGATGTGTTCTCTCCAACTTTCCAAATTGTTTTGTTGATTTTATTGTGAAATTTTTACTCTAAAGATTTTTACTTGTGCATGAAGTGGCACTTTATTCAAAATACATTTCTCTTTGGAGATTTATGCCATTCAACTTTCTTAAGTTATTATGCACTGCATGTCCAGGCTTTTGTATTTTTAAGTAAAAAATATGATATGATTTCGTGGGCGGTGTTCCTGCCCATGGCAGGGGGGTTGGAACTAGATGATCTTCAGGTCCTTTCCAACCCTAACTATTATATGACTCTATGATCTGAAAACTTTTTATTATGATAAACATTACAGGAAATTTATAGTTTGATTTTTATAATACTTGAGGTAGATAATTATCTAAACCCTATTTTTTTTTTATTGGAATTTTAGAAATTACTGGAAAATTCTCAACATTTATTTTTTGTCCTCCAAGGCAATACCTCTGAAATATGACTGTCTCTGCAATAGCTTATTTTCTTTCTAATTTATTTCTATTTCACCATTCTCCCTGTATTACTGTGGCCAGCAATGCAGCCTTGAGTCAACTGACAAAGTTCCATCAAACAAAGCCTGAAAAATCATTTAGACAGTAAATTTTTTGATGCAGTGTTGTGATTTTACAGACAAGTTCTTTTCACATGTATGTGGATGTAAACTATTATTTAGAGCTCCCAGAATTTAACCTACTCATGTGAGTGATAACCCAAAATTAAAAAAATGGCATCAATAGTAAAATGAAACTTGCATATAGAATTATAGGATGGTTTGGGTTAGAAGGGATCTAAAAGCTCATCTGATTCCAACCCCTGCCACTGATAGGGACACCTTCCCCTAGACTACAAGCCCTGTGCAACCTGGCCATGAACACTGCCAGGAATGGGGCAGCTGCAGCTTCTCTGGGCAACCTGTGCCGGTGCCTCAACACCCACATAGTGAAGAATTTCTTCCAAATATCTGATCTACATCTCCCATCTGTCAGGGTAAAGCCATTCCCTCTTGTCTTATCACTACACACCCTTGTAAACTACTTCTCCAGCCTTCTTGTACTCCCCCTTTAGGTATTGAAAAAGGGAAGCTGTAATACAGCTTGTAAAAAGGATCTTGTCATTCACAAAACTTACTCACACTCAGAGCTAATTTTTCTTTGGCTTTTATTAGATATTGTTTAATATAGTCATGCCTACAGCACCCATCAACTTGGAAATTGTCCACCCTCTCCTGAAAGCTTCTCAAAATCACATCATGCTCCCTTTTTGGAAATAACAAAGTTTTAGGAAAGCAAATAAGCATATTTAATGTATGGGCATAAACACTGCACATTATCTCCCCTTGCAGCCCTTTGTTTTTAAGTCCTTCAATCAATCTCTCTTTTTGGTACTAGATTATGGGGAGTCATTCAGCTCAGGGCTCTGACTGCATGTGTTAGCCGTCCAGCTCAAGCACACTGATGCCCTTTTCAGCAAGAGTGGTGAGGATGAGGTGATGCCTTTATCTTATCTTAGAAGATAATCAGGATATACTGTAGGATGCATACATCAGTTCCTCAGTTCAGACTATGAGATGAAGGAGTGTTTTCAATACTATGTAGTAATGACTCTATTTTGAACACAGCTGTAATAGTTAAAAAGTCAAACAAAAGGATTTTAATGGTTTTCAAAAGGAAAAAAGGAAAAGAAATCTTAACAGCTTGTCTGCTTTTGAAGGCAAAGTATATTCTATCAGGCCAGCAAAGTTGTTACAATGTGAAAGTGCAAATCTGAATGCCTTCATTGAAATCATCAGCAGGAGTGTGCGGGATTATGCCAATGATTCTGTCTCATCTTCCCATTGAAACTAATAGCATGACAAAGCAGTGTCAGAAAACTAATCCAAAATGACCAGAAGAAAAAAAAAAAAATCTTACTGAAACAAACAGAAGATTTATTTGTAATTTCTTTCAGTAAGCCTGGAAGTTCATTCCCTTGGCTGAATAGTATTTGATTAGCGCATAGAACAGACACTACTGCTTGAGTAGGAAGGAAAATTAGAACTGTGATTGGATTAAAGTCAGTGTTAAACTTCTGCATTCTTTCTTGCACTTTTAAGAGAAGATATTAAAATGCTAAATATCTGTCTTGGCTGAGGAAAGGGTGACTGCCTGCCAATCAGTTTTAGATATTCCATGTACATATTCATATTATTAGGAGGACTCCCGAAGCAAGATAAAATATATCCTGAACATTTCTAGGAACTCTATGGGATTGTCAGCAGATTTAGGGGGAGGAATAGATGAAAGTTCAAAAGCAATGGATGAAGAATTAGAACATTATTAGATGCCACTGTTGAAGAGTTTAACATCTCCTAATAGTAAAATCTGAAGAAATTCTGCATTGTTGCCACAGCAAGTATTAGCACAGCTCTGTTGCTTTACATACTAAGCAAAGTGGCAGGAATTGAGTTGAAACACCAATATGTTTTTAAATTTAAAAAAGGAGCAATATTATTCAGCATGAATGCAACCAAAATGACAGAGCTCTGTGGAAGAAGCATAAAAAGAATCCTTGTTCTAACATAAGATGGGCAGCCACTTCTAGAAATAATGAGATGTGATAAGGCTGCACTGATTGCCTTTTATTTTTGACAGATGTTTCTCAAATAAGGGAAAGTTATTGTTGTATTAAAGAAGAAATTATGGAAAATGTTGGTGTATGCGTGCAGGATGATAGAATTGAAAATGTGGTTGTGTCATCTTTACATCTTTTATTCTTAAGAATCAGTGTTTTGTCTTAATACATGCTGATATATGAGTGTGTGACATAATCTTTGAGATATGCAGTCTCTTTACATAGTGCATACTAAGGCTAGATAAAACCCAGACCTTTTACTCAGGCAAGACTTTTACAGAAACTTGAAAACTCTCTCTCAGTGTAGTGTGGAATGAAGAAAACTTTGAAATCTAGAAAGCTAATGGGCCAATAATATTATTTCCCACCCATCTTTATTTCTGCATATCTAACACACTACTCTTTTTCATTTACCTGTATAGTTGGTTTGTGCCTATAAACAGAATACAAAAGATTCATTTTTTATGATGAATTTAATAGTAATTAAGATTTTCAGTAATAGGATATGCTGGTAATTAGAAACATAAATAATTACAAATGGAAACAGATAAGGCTTATGAGAGCATCCTAAATTTGATTTGGAGGAAAAAACAATTAAAACATTATTAACAGATTTAAAGACGTGTTAATGAAGGAGGAAACATTTCACAAAACTTTCTTTCTTGGCTACAGTTTGAATATTCCAATTGTGCTATAATTTCAATAATATATTATGAATAATGTGAAAGAACATTATTTTTCAATAACGTTGAAAAGAACAATCTTCTTCAAAACATTACTCACAGACCTACATAAGTCATGTTCCTCCTGCTCCTGAGGTAGTTTTATCGTCTGTGTGTCACTGTAGCTGAGTTGTCATTTTTGAGGAAAATCTCATCACTTTTTTGTAGCTCTAGCTTGACACTTAATTAGACTTGGCTGGTCTGATGAGTTTGCAACAGCAATTATGACTGCATATCGTTTTTTGCATGAAATATTTGGTTATTAGCCATTGTCATCTATTTTGGCCTTTTGAGAAGAGAGACCCGGCTAGCAATTGTAACAGCTATTTCAAATGTCTAATTACTTAATGCATACCTAATGCAAACCTAGTGGTGGACATTGGTAAACATTCTTAGACATTTTGAGAAACGTCAGCTGAAATGAATTAGAAGTCTAGTGTATTTATAGACATCTGCCATTGTGCAAGTATAAGTTTGACTTGTTATTCTAATTGCAGTTTGTGTTTGTTTATAGCTGGACCTTGTCCAATGCTAAATTGCAGAAATACTTTGTAATGGTATCATCATTCTAGAAATGATTTTCTGGATTAATGGACTTCTGGTCATATTGCTGCAACCACTGTTAGTTATATCTATGAGATGGTACTTCCATGTTAAGTTACCATCAGATGATGGAAGCTGTACATTTTTAAATGTTGTAGACACCTTGTCCATTCTTCATATGTTAAAAAAAGATTGCTTAGCACTGTATTATCGAGGGAGCAATTGAATTCTCAACACATAAGTTGGTGTGTACTGCACTTTGGTGCATTTTTCTGCATTCTTAGCACAGTCTGTCCTTGCATGTCTGGGGCTCATATGCAAATTATTTAGAAGAGCCAATTCACATGACTGTTTCCTTCCTGGTTGTCATTGACAAATACTCAGGTATCAGTTTATTATATTTCTGAAAGGAAGCTGTTCTGGAGTTTACCACAGCATTAGCTATTCCTTGCCTGAGTATAGAGATACATGACTTCTTCGAGATAAGTTAAGTCAAACAATAGATCAGAATGACTCAAACTTGATAACATTTTAATCAAAGTTTCTGATATATGTCTAGAATTCTTATTTTGAAGGAACATGACAGCTGTATCGATCTGTTAGTTTAATGTTTCTGCTCTCATGCAAGTAAAAGGAGTAGCAAATAAATAGAATGTAAACTCTAAAGTGTATTCCTGTAACTTGTAATTTGCACTGTAGATGTATTTCTGGTTGCATTTTTAGTCATGTTTAGCAAAAAAGAGACAGGATAGGCATTTGTAGGTCTTCATTCTATGTATTGCAATTTTCTGCAGTGAGAGGAAGCAAACCTGTGTTTGGAACGGGATTTGTGCTGTACACAGAGTACGATGTTTAAAGAGAGCTGGCACCCAGCCATCTTGATTTATGTAGTATCAGCTGTTAGACAAATTTATGTGACACTGAGCCAAGCATTAATCATGATTTAATTGAGTTGATTTACTGATATGAGGCAGAGAAAGAACGTCCTCTTCCATGCAACTCAGGTATCTTTCTTTTCCAGATGTGCTGTGAAGAATTGACTTTCTCCTTTTTAGGAAAATAGTGAAAGATACCTTAAAAGACAAAGCTAACAACTATAGTACAAGTACAGATCTATATCTCCAGTATCTCAGTAGAAAAAGGTTTAATATAACCAGTGTTTGCTAGCAACTTCTGAGCAGCAGTTGTCTGCAAAGAGCAGAGGCAGAGCTTAATTTGGCATCTATTTCTTCATATTAGAAGGTTTATTCATTGAACATGTCTGTCTTATGAGACATAGAATCACTCGGTATCTTTTTGAAATCCAGTGGTTTCTGCACCTCTCCACCCAAATTAAAGATCTAAAAAATGGAATTTCAGAAGCAAAAGTTGGAGGATGGTAAACCATTTTTATCAAAGTTATATAAAGTGCTATACTTTGATTTTAATTTACTCTCATGTATTTGTACCTTCTTACACCATTTTTTTAAATAAATTTTGATGGTCAGTTTCTGCATAGTTCACATGAATCATAAGATTTTTCTAAAGCTGACATGTAACTGATATATCTTTTTTTCAGGTATGGCATTCCTTAAATAAATTCTACTTATATTTTTAATAGTAACCACAAAGTTGAGCAGGATTAACTGCACCGGATTTAGATTTTTTGCATGGCTTAACTTTGGAGACAGCATTCCATGGAGAGGCTGAGCTCTCTCAGGTCTTGCAAACATTTTGAAATCCCAGAGTGATTTGTAAACACTTTAGAAAATACACAGTATAAATTTAGCAGAAGAGCCAGGGTGGAACAAAGTATGACCCAAAATCCCCCTTAAACCTTATAATCTGAAAATTTGGATGGCACCTAGAGCACATAATTAAAGCTCTGCAAATAGAGGGCTTAAGGTTTGAGTTAGCTGGATCAAACAAAATGAACTTACTGAAGTTTTCTTTGTGCAAAAACACTAAGATCCTCTTTTAACTGTACTTCTGTAAGCATGTACCAGCTTGATATAAAAGTAAGTAGCATATAAATCTAGGTAAGCTAGTGCTGTTCAGTTTTTCAGTTTCCAAATCTTCTATTACTATTTGTATCCTGCATCCATGGGACTTCTCTGAACAGTACATATTATGTGAGGATTATTTAAGGTTTGAAAACTACAAGAAATTGGCAAGAGACATTTAACACTGGTAAAAACTGGTCATCAACATTGAAGAACATGTCAAAACTTGTCAGTTAATAAGTCAATAGGAAAACTTTTTCTAGAGCAAAAACTTAAAAAGTTTTTTCCTAGGCTATTTTATTTCCTGTATTCATGAAAAGAATAGTTAAGTATATAATAATATTCCTACCAAATCTATTTTTTTATTGGCAGTGAAGTGTCTTTTTTGGGCAATTGAAACAATTTGAAGCAGATCTTGGATTTAGAGATGGTTTTGTATGATATTAATATTACCCAACTTTAATTATTGGTTAAGTGTTGATGAAGAAGCCCTGATAAGGGCTTCAGAGAGCTGGCTATGTATTGGGGTGATGCAGAGGGCTACTGACATGCTGAGCAGCTGGGGAGCAGGAAGGAGCTGGAGGAGAGCATGCTGACTGCAGGCAGAACAGCCTTTGTCCTAACATAATATGTAAAGAAGTTGTGGGTAGGCAGTGCTGGCTGTTACACCAAAGCGTCTGGGGGAGGGAATGTCTTAGTGCAGGCATTAAGGGTAGTCCTGGCAGATGAAACACTATCTAAAATGGTCAGAGTAGATCAAAGGCTCCTTGAAAAGTTTGCATTCTGTAAAATTTCTTTGATTTCCATGTATCACAGAGCTAGCAGCTGATTACGTGCTTTATTTTGTATTTAAGTTTTAGTTTGTTTTGTATTTAGGTTTTAGTCTGTATAATGTTGAGAGAAAAACTTTGCATTAACTGAATACGTCTGGGAAATGGGAGACACAGAGACCTCTTGCTTCCTGTTGCTGGTGTGTTCCATCTTCCCTTGTGAAAAAGGACATCCATTAAAAAGGAAAGGTTACAGTTATATTTGCCATTACAAATAGCTAGGTAGATGCTAAGAATGAAGAATGATAAACAGGTGCAGCATTGTGTAAAATTACTTTTCCCTCACACAGATATCAGAGACTAAAATGGCAGAGATAACATCCTCTCTGGCAGCAGATGTTATATGGGTCTGAGAGACAGAGCTACAGTAGTTTAAGATACCTACCGACAGTATTCCCAGCGAGAAAAACACTGACTCAGATTTCTGAATAATGATGTAAGATACTTTAGTTGTACTGTCTGTAATTCTAATTAGGAAAATATTTTTGCTATTTGTATTGCATGTTTCATTAAAGTCGGAAATGGTCAGTTAATGCAAGAATCTCAAGAAGCTTGAGCCTAGAGCTAGGTCTCCACAAAGTAATATCTTTAATTAAAACAAAGAAGAGATATGCAGTTTTCCCTGAGATTAGCCTTGAGCATTAGCTTCTAGTAAACTTTTAAAATTCGTTTCAACAGTTATTTGGACTCATGTGAAGATGCACACATATAAATATGTCATCTGGCAATATGACTGTACATGTGAAAAAAGCAAAGGAGCTTCACTCAGATAGGCAGAGGAGTTTCCTATTTTGTCTTCACAGTAATTTAACTCCACAGGCTAAAATTTAAATAAATGGATGTGAGACACCTGGGTAGCCAGGTGTTGTATCTACTGAGTGGGAATGAAACTGCTTAATTTGAAGTAAGAGGAGCAAAAGGCAAAAGAAAAATAAAGAGCAAAGTTTGAAGGCACAGTAGAACAGTTTCTAGATACTCCTGTGTTTTCTTGACTCTTGTTCCTTTAGGACAGCTGAAGCAATTCAGTTTCATTGTTCTCTGAGTATCTCATGAATATTTCAGTTCCAAATGGTTGAATGTTGTTTTTATTAGTCCATTTAGATTGGAGCACAAATATATTTTCCTGCATGTGGCTGAGATTTGGAATTAGGGAATTTTTGTGGCATGAGGCAATAAACAAAAAGAAATGCGCAGTGTACAGTTAAATAAAGTTGTGATAATTGAATGCTTTTTACAGTTCACACTGACAACGTGGGACTTGACCCATTGTACCTTTGATTTTACATTTTAGTATTTGTTTCTTGCCAATAGCACTGTCTACTTCCCTCACCCTGAAAAGTCATCAGACTGTGGGAAAGCCAATCCTTATACTCTGTTTCTTTTTATCTTTCCAGTACAGTTTCTTGTTTCCTTTTTCGGCTGTCCTCAGTGTACCAGTGGCCATACTTGACAGGAGCAGTTATGCTGAGCCATCCACAAGGAACATTTGTAAAGCATGTTCCTCATGAATGACTTTGATTACTTTTTTGTAATTGATAGTGTACTGTGGACAAATTGGCACACAGATCAGACTCCTGTCCCAAAATGATAATAACCTGAATTATTAGCAAATAAATTAACAAAAAAAAAAAAAAAAAGAAAAAGAAAAAGAAGGGGATGGTGAGGCACTGGAATGAGTTGCGCAAGGAGGAAGTAAATGCTTCATCCCTGGTAGTGTTCAAGGCCAGGCTGGACAGAGCCTTACAGAATCTTAGGATCATAGACTAGTTAGGGTTGGAAAGGACCTTAAGATCACCTAGTTCCAACCCCCCTGCCATGGGCAGGTACATATCACCCTAAAACATGTCACCCAAAGCATTGTCCAACCTGTCCTTGAACGTCAACATCAATGAAGCATTCACAACTTCCCTGGGCAACCCATTCCAGTGCCTCGCCACTCTCTCAGTAAAGAATTTCTTCCTCATATCCAATCTAAACTTCTCCTGTTTAAGTTTGAATCTGTTACCCCTTGTCCTATCACTACACTCCCTAATGAAGAGTCCCTCCCCAGCATCCCTATGGGGCCCCTTCAGATACTGGAAGGCTGCTCTGAGGTCTCCATGCAGCCTTCTCTTCTCCAGGCTGAACAGCCCCAACTT
>JANRGW010036042.1:15008-30262 GCA_024733675.1 Psilopsiagon aymara
CACAGAGGTGAGGCTGACTGGTCTGTAGTTCCCTGGCTCATCCATTTTCCCCTTCTTGAAAATGGGGGTTATATTTCACTTTTCCAGTCTTTGGGAACTTCACCTGACTGCCATGATTTTTCAAATATGCTGGATAGTGGCTTAGCAACTTCATTTGACAGCTCCTTCAGGACCCGTGGATGGATTTCATCAGGTGCCATAGACTTGTGTACATTCAGGTTCTTTAGATGGTCTCGAACCAGATCCTCTCCTACAGTGGGCCCAGGGTCTTCATTCTCACTGTCCCTGTGTCTCCCTTCCAAGGCTTGGGTTGTGTGGTCAGAGCATTTGCAGTGAAGACTGAGGGAAAGAAGTCATTAAAAACCTCAGCCTTCTCCAAATCCAGGGTATCCAGTTCTCCTGTTAGCTTCCAGAGTAGGCCCATGTTGTCCCTAGTCTGTCTTATACTTGCTAAGTACCTATAAAATTCCTTCCTGTTTTCTTTAACATCCCTTGTGAAGTTTAATTCTAAGTGGGCCTTAGCTTTCCTAACCTGGTCCCTGTATTCTTCCCAGGCCACCTGTCCTTGCTTCCACCTCTTAGAAGCCTCTTTTTCCCTTTAAATTTTCCTCAGCAGCTCCTTATCCATCCAAGGAGGTCTCTTGTCCCTCCTGCAGCACTTCCTTCTAGTAGGGATGCAACACTCCTGAGTTTGTAACAGGTGATCCTTGAATATCAACCAACAGTCTTTGCCCCCCACTGCCCATGGAACCTTACTGAGAAGGTTCCTGAAGAGGCCAAAGTCCGCTCTCTTGAATTCCAGGGCAGTGAGCTTGCTGCATGCTCTTCTCACTGTCCTGAGCATCTCGAATTTGATCATCTCATGGTCGCAGCAATCGAGGCTGCCCTGGAGCATCACATTTCCAACCAGCCCTTCCCTGTTGGTGAGCATGAGGTCAAGTACGGCACCTCTCCTTGTCAGCTCCTCTATTACTTGCAGAAGGAAGTTGTCTTCCACACAATCAAGGAACTTCCTGGATTGCTTGTGCCGGGCCATACTGTCCCTCCAGGATTTATCGGGGTTTTTGAATTCCCCCATGAGAACTAGGGCCTGCAAGCGTGAGGCTGTTCCTATCTGTCTCTAGGGTGCTTCATCCACCGAGTCCTCTTGATCAGGCAGTTTGTAACAGATCCCCACAATAATGTCTCCCATCGCTGTTCTCCTTTTAACCCTGACCCACAAACTTTCTATTGGCTTTTCACCTGTCCCCAGACGGAGTTCCATATTCTAAAAATTCTTGGGTGAAATAGTTTAGGTAAGGCATTCATGCCCATGCCGGGGGGGTTGGAACTGGATGATCTTAATGTCCTTTCCAACCCTAACCATTTTATGATTTTATGATTCTATATATGTGATATTATCTTATATAGATTCATCAATTTATCTATGTATAGTTCCTTTTTTTCCTTCTATATTTTTAATCTTCTTTTATTATTTATTTTCCTTTCTTATTTGTTAAGTTAGTGAGATTTGGTTCTTTTGTAACTAAAGCCGACAAGAATCCTCAGTTTCCCTCTGGCCAGGTTTCCTGAAATTCACTGCAATTAGCAGGGAAATATCTGACTGTGATTTCCAAAGCAGCCTATTTTAAAATAGTTTGCATTGTTAATAAGAGGCAGGACATTACAAGGAACAAAACCCCTTTTATGATGCAGCCTGCTAGAATTTAGCCTTGGGCAGTTTTTGAGGTCCTGGCATCCAGTCTAAATAATCAGCTTACAGAAATGAGGAGAAGGTTCCTAAGGAATGGTTTTAGCAATGGAGATGTCAGGTAATGAGAAGACCCGGAGGCCAGAAATTGATAGATACTACTCCAGCGTTCAGAGGCATCTGTGTCGCTTCTGGAATTTCTTCTGGGTCAATAGAATGTAATTAGGTTGTTGATGGATCACCTAGTTTGCCTTTTTGACCTTGATCCCCTTTGGGGTTTGTATCTGATTCCAAAAACTTAGAACACCTTTGTCTGGGACTAGGAGAAGATATTTTGTGAGCCTCTCATGAGATTTATGCGTGGCATTCTTCTGTGGTAAACAATCTTCACCCATTCTCCTAATCTTTTTTTCACCACATTATCGTGGCCCTAAGGGCACATCATACTTATCCACCAAGCAGCATCTGTTGGAGAATCAGAACTAAAATTCACAGCATCCTTGTCACCTAGACAAAAAATCATGCAGGTTTTAATATGTGCATGCAGAAGCTAATTCTTTAGGAAAAGGGCCTTAAGCCATAGATATAAAAAATACGATCAATGGAATATTGTTACTGGCAATCAAATCAGATATCTCTGAAGGGTGTCCAGCCATGTGCATTGGAAAGAACACTGTTCTTTCCTCATTTCCTTTGCTGGCACAAGCTGCAGTCTGGTGATTTTCACATAATTAAGGATTGCATGATGAAAGCAACAGGCATATTATTTGATAGAAAGGCTGAAATGAAGGTGCCAGCTAAGTCTGGAAGATTCTGTAATTTGATGTGACTGCTGTCAGGAACACAAACTTACTGAAATTAGATCTACTGGCTACCACCAGAGTAGTTGGTGAAGTGAAAAATGTACATGCAGGACTTAGATGGGTTTCCTGAAGTTACTGATTGTATATTTTCATGTATCACTCCAGGGCTAAGAAGTGCAGAGTTAACCTTCTGTGTACCAAAGCTGACAATTTGCATTTGATGAGATTCTAAAGCTTCAATAGCTTTAGTTTGTTTGGATCTCTACTGCCAAAACAAAAGCAAGACTTTAACCTTTCAAAAAGCTTGGTTCTTTGCATCCTTTTATTGATCTGTCAGAGCATGCCTAATAGATAGCTAACCAGATATAAAAAGAATATGATTTTGCAGGGTATTTGCAATCACTTAGAATGTTTTATGCATCTAATCATTCTCAGAGAAGATGTAAGGAGAAAATACCCAACGAGGTCAGATATTTAATAATTGCTTGTGAGCAAAAAACCCCTGCACTATTCCTGCCCTGTTTTCCTCCTCTTCTCTTGTGTATATACCCCTGAAAATAGAGGAATGAGTCTGGAGGCCTGTATGACCCAGTCCCCCATTTTTCTTGATTGTACAAGTCCATCACACTCTTCTCACATTGCTTTTTATCCTTTGGTTTCAAGCTAGTAGGATAAACTACAGGACAGGCAGAGTAAGTCCATGTGGAGCTTATTTGCTGAAGATGCAACTGAAGACATGAATATGCACCTCTTACTGGAGTGGGCTTTGGGTGGGCAGGAGATATCACAGTGACCTACCACCGTTCGACAGTTGTGTTCTAGGAGCCGTTGACTACTTCAGCTCCAGCCTGGGCTCAGCTCAATGCTTTAAAACCTAATGCTTTTAAGAAGTAAAAGGCCTCTTCTGACTCCATCAGTATTCAGTTCCGCAGCAGCTGGTTTCTTGGTTCAAGAGTTCATTGGCATACTATTTAAAGAGCAGTAGCTCAGAATGGCTGAAAAAGCAAAAAACTGAAGCTCACTAAGAGCAGCAAACATTTCAGCATTTTAACAGGTTTAACGTACATTATAAATGACTTCCATATACACCAGATTATCTACACCTAACCTACAAATAATTTAATCTGATATATCTAATGGACTTTTTATGGCCATATACAATGACTTTTACATATGGATTTTTACAGCCATTAGTATAACATATTGCATTTAAATTTAACCTGTCACTTTAAAAACTCCAAGCTTTGCTTTGCTTTCTAGATTAGAGTACAATAGACAGACTATTTTTACTTTTTAATCTGTTCTGATATATTTAGGATTTTTTACTTTATCCTGATGTACTTTTTTGTTTAATTTTTGGGTTAAAAAACACATAAAAGGTGCTGGATGTATGGGTAGATTTCTCATAACTGAACCAAAACTTGTCTTATGTCTTACTATGGTTTGGAGAGATTTTACTTTCTGTGTCCTTTCCAAAAAATTCTGGTTTCAGTTGTCTTCACGATAAGCTTTGAATTGAGTAGGAAAAGACTGGATTTGGTCATCAATGTGTAAACCTGCCATCTATCTGATCTACTTTAGTAATATGCAACTTTACTATTCTCCCTGCTAGAAGATTTTGATGGTATGTAGGCACATTTGAAATAGGATTGCGTTTTTCCTGATTAGGATAGAAAAGGTATAAAATATCACTTATTACTAACTCTGTAGGTGATGCTGCAGACCACAGCAAGAGAGAAGGTGCAGTCAAATAACAACAAAAAGTCTCCGTGGAGCTGCTGACACTTCTGAGACAACAGAAGCAGGGCATTGCTCAGTGCTGAGTCTGCTAGTTGTGCTGGACAGCCAATGTTACAAATATGGCAGCAATGAAAAGCAAAAGCTCAGGCAGGTTGTGGCTCCACGGTTTGAGGAAAGAGCATAAGTGGAATTTACAGTTTACAGTTTTGCCCATTTCTGGCTTCCTACAAGTATACAACATCCCTTTCTTAAAACTACTTGTAAACCTGAGAGCTTGTGAGCTATCTGCTACAGATCTAGGCTGGATATTTACTTAATCCACATGCCCTTTCATGCTATTACTGTAGGGAATAAAAGTGTTTTCACACTTCATAAATTGTTAATAGCCATGTTCTGATTTACAGGTTCACAGGTTTTGTTACTACATGCAGCAACATTTAACTAGAAAGAAAGCTTTCAAACAAAAGAAACTTTCTGTGCAATTCAGTGGTGATTTATGACACGTGGGTTTTCTGAAACTCTGAGCAGGTGATTCCTTTAGCTGGAAAAGGAGGGATATGTCAGTCTGCAAAGGTTATAACTACTTCAAGAGCCTCTGAGGAAGTTGGAAGACAGACTGGAAAAGTACAGTAAACAACCCATTAACTGCCTAATTACTAATCCTCCGAGCCACCTATGGCTACAGGCTTAATGAAGGCAATGAAATGTGTGCAATTTGTATCTAAGGTAATTACAGGGACAGTGCAATTTTCAAAAAGTATTAATTTTATTAATCTTATGTAGGCTAATGCCCAGAGAAAATTTGTAAAGCAAGAGCAATAGCAAATGGGATCAATAAAAATACATTAATATGTCATTTCAATTAGTGCAAATGTTTGTTTTATGAAGCTCTATTTTACCCTAAAATTCATTTACAAATAATTTACTGAAGCTAAGACTGGTATGTGGGCATGTTCATGTGTAAAACAAAAATATGAGACTTAAATGTTTGTAAGATATTAGATTTACTTATAGCTAGAAAATGGACTGTAATTCAAGATTGCAGCCTTGTTCACAGTTGCATTGATCAGATACCTACCACTGAGGCGCAAATATTATTAAAAACATTACTGCTCAGTATCACTTCTCTTGTAAATGGCATGCTTTATGACCATTGCACCAGAATCTTTATTTTATTTTATTTTTTTGCCTTTTTTCCATTTTTGTTCCCTTCCCTTCCCCCCTTCTTCTTGAAACATTGTTCTGTGTTGTTTAATATAGTCTGTATTTGCGTTAGGCTTTTCTGTGTACTTTTCTCATAATCCATGAATCTCCCAAAATTATTAGGCATGCGCATATATGAAGCATGCATAATTTACTAGACTGTACCTGTATAACACAACTTTACTGCAACAAGTGCCAAATGTCTTGTTTGCGGTGGAAAAAATATTTTAGTCACAAATCCCACTCCCCTTGGGCTTCTAAATCTAGAAAAACATAAACCTAGGTGTATATGTCTTGAATACTTATACATTTTTGGAAAAGTTCAGGGGAATGATGCAGTTTCTCAAAAAGAAGAGCAGTACCACTGACCTCATGGGCTGTGCCTTTGCTATAACTCTGAATGAGAGATCTCCATTCTAGGGCTATGTTCATTTATAAATCTTGAGAGAATGATAATTAAGTCCACACCTTAATTTATTCCTGTCATTATTGTAAAACAAGAATCATTCTTGAGGATAGAAAAATAACTAATGGAGGGAAAAGAGAAAAAAATCTAATAACCATAGAAAACTAGACAAAAAAGAAAAGTTTTCTAGGCATTTTAATTAGGTAAATAGCTCTTAACCCTGAAGATCAAGCTTGATAGTTCATTAAACTATGTATTTAAAAAATTCTTCTTGTTGGGTATTCCACTGAGGCAGATTAATTCAAACATGGCTACAGGCATAAGAAGACTTGGAATGCATGTCCATTAAGCTGACAAACAGCTTGCCAGCTGGATCCAATGGAAGCAACCCTTTTCCTGACAACTGTGAATGCTGTGCAGTGATTAAAATAATGAGACTGGTTTGCTGCAGTGGCTGTAGCGGAGTTCTGTATATCCATTTGAAGAAGGTTCCTGTGTTTGTTGCAACACATGACTCTCTATCACTGGCTGAAGATCTTTACACTGGAAAAAAACCCAAAACAAAACCAAAGGTGGAGAACCTGGGTTCAGACATTAAAATATCCAGGTCAGCAGTAAATATCACAAATTAAGATATTTATTACTATCCATATAGTTGCTTCTGCAATTGTTGATTTTTATCACATGAAAAATTTGTGACGGGGAAAAGTGGGTCTTGGTTCAGTATTATTTTGTGAAGTATCTAGGCAGAAATGATGAAAACAAAAGCCTAAAATTTAATTTAAAATTTTTAATTAATTTTTTAGAAGTAAAATTTTAAAAATTTTAATTCATTTTTCCTGCTTTTTCTTCATCATTCCTATTTCATTGTCAGTATTGACCTCAGAGTAGAGTTAGCTCAAATTTCACATGGGGAAGTGTTCCTCTTGGAAATCTCTTTTCATTTAATTTAGCCAAGAAATGTAAATTCTGCCTAAAAATTAGACTTTTCAATGGGAACTGTAAATGTCTTCAGTGGAAGTTTAATAATATAATGTTGATATGAGGAATATGAAAATAACACAGACTCTTTTTGTATAGGAACAGTATTTTTAATGTTGCTTAAATGCTTGTTCATGTTTTTTCTTCGTGAGCTTTAACTGCTCTTATTGCAAGCGTAGCTATATGGTGCCTTTTTTGCCTGTTTTTATTTTTTAAATTTACTCTTGCATTTTTCTCTTGTCCACCTATGATAGGTAAATTCACGTTCTAAGAAAGAAAGCTACAATCCTAACTATTCTGTTTTATAGACAGGCTACATAATACCTGAACAGCAGGAAAACATCTATTTCTATATAGGTCCAGATAGCTTATATTTTATATTTCTGGTTGTTTGTGGTTTATATATGTATATGTGTGTTTGTATATGTATATTTGTACGTATATATATTAAAAAAAAAAAAAGAGAGGAATGTCATTGTTGCCCTGAGACACTAGGTAGCAGTGAATCATGGAATTAAGATCTGCATTTGAAATATAGGCCAGCAGCAGTGGTGTAAATCATAATACCTCTATTAAGTCTATGTAGTCAAATTAGTATACAGTCAATGAAATGAAAATCAGAATTAGGTTCAGGCTGCACATTATTTATTCAAGTCCCTTCATCATTATTTTTAATATCTAATTTAGACCCATCTGAAGGCAGTTATGTGACTGCTTTTTGAAAGGAATGAGTGGGGTTTTCTGGGCATTGATATAATAAAATTGGTAATTGAGTACACCAAAAATATGAACAGTTACAAATGTTGTGCATTACGACCTAAAGTGAAGAGCTGAATGAAGCTCTCCACTATTAGAACAGTTTTATAATATAATGCTCTAACAAATGGCTTAAATTCTCCCTGCAGAGGTCTAGCATAGTGTATGAGTATTACATAAGTCATAATAGAAATTTAACTGTATGTGGTTTAGTAGAGCTTCAGTATCAGTGAAGCACTTTGTGTCACACTACCAGGTACGGAGCCTATACTGTTAGGTATGGCATAGGCTATCCTGAGCGATCCCATCCTGACAAAAATGTAATGCTTCTTTCCTAGACCCATGAATTCAGATCTATTACAAGCAGTTTGACAAAGGTGCATGTATTGGGTTTGCATAGCAAGGTTTTCGTAGGGGAGGGAGTGCAAGTACCCACAAGCCTTTTGTTGCATTTTCTCTCCTCTGTCCAGCTGAGTGATAGAGCAGCTTTAGTGGGCACCTGGTGTCCAGCCAGGGTTGACCCACCACAGTGCATTTAGGCAGCATATTTTGATTTTGGTTTGGTGATTCTTGAGGAGAGTGCCTATTATACTTACTAA
The DNA here is from genome assembly GCA_024733675.1 of Psilopsiagon aymara. Classification (NCBI taxonomy): domain Eukaryota; kingdom Metazoa; phylum Chordata; class Aves; order Psittaciformes; family Psittacidae; genus Psilopsiagon; species Psilopsiagon aymara. The sequence continues at coordinate 23,187 of JANRGW010036042.1, forward strand.
TAAAAAAACAGAACTAATAGCTATTACAATCTTTGCAATGACAACTCCTCACTCATTTATACAGGCTCCATCTGCTGTCACTCAGGTAATGTACTTGGCTTCAAAATCATAGGCTTAGATAACTGAGCCAGAACTTTAATAACTGAACCTTAAACACTGAAGCTCAGAAAGCTGTAATTTTGAAATAACATATACATTTGAATATGATTGGCCAATTGCTATGCCCTGTGTCTTTATATAACAGAGTGAATGTGAAGTCTAACAATACTTGGTCTTTTTTCGACCTTAAAGCCTACAAATTCGCTTCACCTTCAGCAACCTTTGCATTAGACTTGCTCCCTGGGATAAGATTCCATCCACTTCCCAAAGTCCTGTGACAACACACAGAGTGCTTGAAGATACTTCTGTTGGTAATTAGGATTTCTTGTAACTAGCAGTTTTGAGAAGAAAACACATTTCCTACCAGTTAGCTGGCACATTTTTTAATTCTACATGGTTTAAACTCATTCATAAAGTATTTATAATCTTGTTACGCTTTAAAAAGAGAGTTTTCTAGCCATCATATCCAGTTGGACTAGATGATCATTGTAGCTCCCTTCCAACTGAACTATCCTACTATTCTATAACTGTGTCTTTAGACCTTTACTCAAGTCATGGGTGAAATTTTCATCCTTTGCAGGGACAACAGTGAAAGTTTTCCAGCTTCTGATTCCTGTAACTGCCGACCTCCATAATATGTTTAGGACTCCTTTTCCAAGTACAAAAAAAAAAAAAAGAATTCAGTTCTACATCTTTTGCTTTTTACATCATATATTTGAACATCCCCAGACAGAATGCCATGAATAATAGGCTGAATTTTTGCTACATCTGCAGTCGAGCTTTTCTAGTGCTCTGCATAGTATCTCTAAAAAACAAACTATTGAAATGAGAAATATGATCAGTTATACTTTTGGCGGTACTTCTAGATTTCAGAACCGTGGGAGTCAGCATTCATAAATCATTTAAGAATTGCCCAGCAAGCAAAAGTGAAATTAACTAAACTACATTTTAAACACATTAGAGAAAGGAGATATAAATACCATTTCACGCATAGCTATTTAATACAGTCAAAATTTCCTTGGAATGAATGACTCCTTCGGTAAAAGGCATGTCTCACACAGACCTTTGATCTTTTTGCCACAAACATAAGTAGCTCAGTGTTTCTATCAGTCCTTAGAAACAGAAGTTTTCTTTTCTACATTCACAGTGTTTTTTAATTGCATTTGTGAGTATTTGTAACTGTTTGCCTTTCTTTAGCTATGATGTTTTGGGCTTTTTTATTAGCGTCCATGGAATAATTTCAGTGAGTATTTTCCCACATACATTTGTGAGACTTCTGTATACAAGAAAGATACTGACAAATGGCATTAACGCTTAAGTAAGCAAAGGAGGAGGTCTTAATGAAGGGAAAGACATGAGCGATTTTTGTTTTCAATATTTGTGTCTTCCGTTTAGCCTAAAATCTACCTGGATCCAAAATGCTGCTGTATCCTGTATAGCCTACCAATTCTGTTTCCCTGTACCTTGTTCAATAGTTAGTGTGAATTATTTCTTTGGCCAAGGGCAAAATCAAAAGGAAATTATTACAGTATTTGGTGATGAGAAACTATTAAATCATGTAAATCAGTATTGTCTGGTTGGGATGGCCATTTTTAAACTTCCTTTTGAGATAGAGACCCTAAATTAAAATAAGCTGCACTTTTAGAAGAGCTGAGGTCAATCTGAGCTGCAATGAAACAGCAGAATGAAAAATCAGCCTAAAAATTTATGATTTATGAATGTGCTTTTAGGCATTCAGGTATTGGGCTTGAGATGTATGAAAATGCTGGCAAGTACTACATTAATACTGCTTATAAGTGATAACTTAGTAACCTAATTTTCCAAAAAGCCTATTGAAAGCTAATGAGATATACGTGGCAAAGTACTCAGTTTTCTTTCAGAAGCAGCTTTCTTCTAGTCAATAAGCTCTGAAATGTCACTGAAAATAGTAAGTCGCATTTTGGGTTTTATCCAAATTCAGTGATATATATTGGTTTTATTAAGACAAAGTATTTTTTTTTTTTTTTAATTTATATTTTCCAATTCATAGGCTAAGAACATTATATTTATTTATATTTTCCAACCAAGAAACTAAATAACTAAGTACCTACTTATCAGGAAGTTTTTAATAATGTGAGGATAAAGTTAAATGATGCCACACATTTTTGATGTGTCACTTTTCAATCCAATGAAACCCTAATGCATCGACACAAGATTGTTTCATTAGAATGACATGGCATTCTTGGAAACATTTCACTCAGTATGATGTCATTAGAACTGATAAATCAATGAAAATGAATGAACAGCTTCTACTGATCTTATTTTGACCTGTACAACTCTGAAATGTAAACTGTATGGATCACAAATTCCATATTCACTACTTAGTGAAAAATCAATAATGAAAAAAACTAATAATCAGCAACACCAGAAACTGAAAAATGTGTAGATAACCTCCTAAACTCAGCTGATAAGTATCCCTGACAAGTTCAGTACGACTAGTGAAGGCTAGCATAAACCATTATGCCTTACTTGAACAGACAAGCAAGAAACCTTGCATGCTGTCTTGTAAAATGAATAACATAATAAATTACAGAATAGCAAATGAATGGTTAATGACTGAGAAAATTTGACTGACAAATACATGGAGCATGAGTAAGAGACAAATGAATCTTAAAAGCATTGTATTAAGCTAGGTAAAAGAATAAGAAAACGGTCACTGCTGAAATTCACTGCAGCCTACTTGGTTTCAAGAACCTCTTTTGAAAGTACAGAAGTTTCTGTTACTCTTCTCCTTTTAATTCAGCTCCCAAGAGAGGTGTTGATCAGCCTTTCCAAAGGCATAGACAAGATTCATGGATAAACCTGTTAGAAGAGCAAAATGTAAGGATGAAATCTCTGCCCACTGAACAAAACTCCCTCTATTTTCAGCAGTATCCAGAATTTTCTTTTGTGATGTGCAGCTGTACAAGCAAATTAGCATTTTGATTTCAGAATTGTGAGTGTAAAAGTTCAAAGATATGAATGCAAGAAGGGTATCATGTGTGCCAATTTATAGATTCAGACAGATGGAGCTCTATTTAAGCAAAAGTCCTTTAAGAGGCCGCTTGAGAACTCAGCATATCCTATACAGCATTTAATTGTGTTTCCCTTAAGTATGAAGAACACTTTCAGCATTTTATCGTTTTGTTATTCATAGATGTGTACACAGGATGCATTCACAGAAGAAATGAGGCAACCTGGATTCAGCTTGTTAGTTCTGTAGTTGGTAGAAAAAGGAAAGGAAAAAGAAACTAAAGAATTAAAATCAAGCAGCTCTTGTGATTCAAAATTTGGTGTTTAATGGGCTCATTGATCAGCTTTTCCTGGGAACCCTCCCACCACAAGCTCAGCCCTGTCCCTGCCTAAGCCACTGTTCTGGTTGTGGCTTAGATGGAGTTAGTTTTCTTCACAGTAGCTAGTATGGGGCTGTGTTTGGGATTTGAGCTGGGAACAGTATTGATAGCACAGGGATGATTTCATGAATGTTGGGTGGTGCTCACACAGAGTCAAGGCCTTTTCTGCTCCTCACCCCGCCCCACCAATGAGTTGGCAGGGAGTGCACAAGCAGCTGGGAGTGGACGCAGCTGGGACAGCTGACCCCAACTTACCCCAGGGATATCCCACACCATAAAACATCATGGACATTGTATGAACTAGAGGGAAGAGAAAGGAAGGAGAAAAGTAAGCAAACCACTGTGTGGTGCTTAGCTGCTGGCAGAAGTTAAACCATGACAACCACATTGTAGCTGTGCCTGTTTCCTGCCCTGTTGTCCTGTGTTCAGCAGTAGCAGTCATTTTTCTCCTTTTAGTAGCTGGTGCAGTGCTGTGTTTTTGACTTTTGGCCTGCGAACAGTGCTGATAACACCAATGTTTTTAGCTCCTGCTCAGACTGTTTAGTCTGATCGAGGACTTTCTGAGCCTCATGCTCTGCCAGGGAGGAGGGGAAGTTGGGAGGAAGCAGAGACAGGATACCTGACCCACACTAGCCAAAGAGGTATTCCATACCACAGCATGTCATGCCCACTTTATAGACTGGGGGTAGTTACCGGGAAGGGTAAAATCACTGCTCGCTCAGGCTGGGTATCGGTTGGCGGGTGGTGAGCGGTTGTATTCCCTTCCCTTGTTATTTCCCTTATCATTATTATTATTGGTGGTAGTAGCAGTGGTTTTGTGTTATACCTTAGTTACTGGACTGTTCTTATCTCAACCTGTGAGAATTATATTCTTTTGATTCTCCTCCCCATCTCTTCGGGAGCGGGGCAGAGGAAGGTGGGGGGAGTGAGGGAGAGCTGTGCGGCTGAGTTGCCGACTGGGCTTAAACCACAACAGTTCTTTTCGGCACCCAACGTGGGGCACAGAGGGTTGAGGTAATGACAGATCTGACCAGAGTGTGTCTAATTGTATCGGTGATTAGCATTTATTGTTTCGGATTAATAGTCACTTGTCACAATGCTGACTTATTGGCTCTCAAAGTTGTTGCTGTTGATCCCACAGTTTCAGCATGTCATACCTTACTTACAGCTGGTATTTGCTGCGCTAGTATTTATCAGCTGGGGGCCTTGGGCTAAGGTTCTTGTTTCATTGTACTTTATGGTAATGACTTGTAATACAATAGACTCAGTGATCAATTTTCCTTGTCTGGAGTTAGACCACAATGTAGGAGGACCAAGAGATTTTCCCCGAGGACAGTCATGAGTGGCAGGGTGTGTGGGACACTATGGTCAAGTATCTAGGCCAGTGGGCCCCTCCAGTGCTTTGGAATTTTACCACTGAGCAAGTGCAAAATCCAGAAAAATTAGTAAACCACTTAAATGAGGTGTGTTGTAATTCTGATCATACCAGGGAGGGACAAATCATGGCAACATGCTGGGGCTTGGCCTATGCTTACAAAGCCCTGTTCAACACTATACAACACCTTCAAAAGGGGAAAAATGTCCCTGGATCTGATGGCAAAGCAGCAAATGCAGCAGCTACACCAGCCCCTGTGACAAGTACAGCAGCTAATCAAACCCCATCGACAAGTGCAGCAGCTACCCAAACCACAGTGATAATCACTGCAGCTAAATCTGAGGACCGATTTGTGCCAATATTGGTTGCTCCTGTATGCAAGGGTAAAAGCAAAACAAAGACAAGAAGGATGGAGGAACAAGATGGAGAAGCAATACCAATGCACTTACTATCCGTGACAGCACCTGATCAGGAGTCATCCTCATATGACAAAGAAGAAGAAGAAGAAGAAGAAGAAGAAGAAGAGGTGGCTTCTCGACCTCAGACCTCAACCAAGCTACGGAATATGTGAAAAGATTTTACCCGTCAATCAGGGGAGCACATCATTACGTGGTTGCTCCGATGCTGGGACAATGGGGCTTCATGAACTAGAAGGTAGGGAAGCAGCTGGGATCACTTGCTAGGGAAGGGGGAATTGACAAAGCAATTGCAAGAGTCACTCAAGAAATTGCAAGAAACAGTCACTTAGCCTTTGGAAGCAGCTCTTGGCAGCTGTGAAAGAAAGGTTCCGTACAAGGATGATGTTATGAGTCATTCAGCCAACTGGACCACAACAGAGAAGGGCATTCAGTCTCTGAGGGAATCAGCCATTGTAGAAATGATCTATCACATCAAGCCAAATAACAGGGATGTACCCATATATCCAGATGAAGTCAAATGTACACGACCCACGTGGTGGAAATTTACACGGAATGCACAATCATCATATGCCTATTCATTTGCATCAATAACCTGGAATGACATAGTACCACTAACAGTGGATGAAATGATTCATAAACTCTGAGAGTTCGAAAACAATCTCACCGCTTCCATCAGTTCAGCTGTGGAAAAACTGTCCCAGGAGCTCAAACAATTGAGAGACTATCTACCTGATCTATCCAGATCCTCACATGTGCCAACACACATCTCAGCTGTCAATAAAAGGTATCCCACTGCTCGAGAGAGAAGATATAGAAGGTATACTCCAGGGGCCACCCTATGGTTTTACCTGCGGGATCACAGAGGAGACATGAGGAAGTGGGATGGAAAACCTACCTCAGCTCTGGAGGAATGGGTGTGTGAATTGAAGAGGAGAACAAAGGTCAAGGATGATCATCCCATAAAAGCTGTGGCTTTAGTCTCTGGTAAGCAGGTTCCCAGATGGAGTGGAAGATCTGATTTTACTCTAGTTCCTGTGATACAGAAGAATAATCCCTTTCTACAAACTTAAGTGTCCAACATTGTGACGACTGTTAGAGGAGCCCTGCCTCCAGCCAGGTGGAGGTAGGGAACAATTCGATTTACTGGACTGTGTGGATCAGATGGCCTGGCACATCAGTCCCACAGAAGTATAAGGCTCTAGTAGATGCCGGTGCACAGTGTACCCTGATATCATCAAGCTGTCAAGGGGTGGAAACCATTTATATTTCTGGAGTGACAGGAGGATCCAAAGAATTGACTGTACTGGAGGCTGAAAACAGCCTGACTGGCAGGAAATGGCAAAAGCACCCTATTGTGACTGGTCCAGAGGCTCCACGCATCCTTGGCACACACTACTTCAGGAGAGGGTACTTTAGACACCCAAAGTACAGATGGGCTTTTGGTATTGCTGCTTTGGAGACAGAGGAAATGGAGCAGCTGTTCGCCTTGCCTGGTCTCTCAGAGGATCCTTCTGTTGTGGAGTTCCTGAAGGTCAAAGAACAACAAGTGCCAAATGCGAACACAACAGTGCACCAACACCAATACCACCAACTGAGACTCCCCGGTTCCCATCCATAAGCTGATCTGTAGACTAGAGAGTCAAGGAGTGATCAGTAGGACCCACTCACCTTTTAATAGCCCCATATGGCCAGTGTGAAAGTCTAACGGAGAGTGGAGACAATAGTGGCTTGAACGAAGTCACACCACCACTGAGTGCTGCCGTACCGGACATGCTAGAACTTCAGTATGAACTGGAGTCAAAGGCAGCCAAG
>JANRGW010036043.1:0-87989 GCA_024733675.1 Psilopsiagon aymara
GGGATGGGATGGGATGGGATGGGATGGGATGGGATGGGATGGGATGGGATGGGATGTGACCGGACGCTCCGTATCCCGCCCGCTGCGAACTGCGCCAGGTGCGCATGCACCTCCCTCACCTGCCGCCCCGCCCCGCCCTTGCTGACGTCACTTCACGTCGGGGCGCGCGAGCGGCGGCCGCCTATAAAGCGTGCGGCAGGGGCGGGTGGCTCCTCATGGAGCGCTGTGCCCTGCTGTTGCTGTTGTCCCGTCGGTCGCGACACCGCCCGTCGCGACACCGCCCGCCTCTCCGCAGCCTCCCGCCCCGGGAACCGCCGATGCGCGCAGTGGCGCTGATCGCCGCGCTGGCCGTGCTGGCAGGTGCGTGTTGGGAGGGAGGAGAGGGGAGCGGCTGAGGGACCGCGCGGTGGTTGGGGCCGTTGAAGGTGGGATGAAGGGAGAGATGTCGCCTGCCGCCTTGCACCCCTGCCCACGGCGCCATTTCCCCCTCGCAGCCTGCCGGCCTGTCGCTGGGTCCTCGCCCAACGCCACCGACCCGGAGCGGCTCGGGGGCCCTGGGCAGAGGGAGCTCGAAACGCGCGAGGGTGAGGCTATGTCCGGTCCCGACTACGAGGAGGATGAGGAGTATGAAGAGGCGCTGCCCGTCCATCAGTACATCGTGGACGACTTGATCCGAGGTGAGGGGGACGCGGCCAGGGGCGGGGTGGGTTTGGCAGCGCCGCGCCGAGCCGAGCCGAGCAGCTGTGTGTGACTGCCGGCTTCTTCTGGCTTATCTCTCCTGTAAGGCTGCTGCTGCACTTAGCTCGTAGAGCACGGAGCAAAAGCGAGCTTCTGCTTGGAACTTGCGTTCAGAATGGGCTGTCAGGGATGGAAACTTGGTGCGAGTGCCACAAGGCTGTGTGAAAGCTGCAGGCTAGCCGATTGCAAGCTGTGCTGCTGCTCTCTTGATAAACCTGACCAGAGGGCTGAGAGGGGGTGGCTACCACCTGCTTAGCACGGAAGCATCAGTTGGGTTTGTAAGTGCTGTTTAGCCTTAAAAGTGAAATTTGTATCAGACTATCTCTCCAGCTCCAAAGATTTTTTTGTGTGTGTATTGTCTCATGATGGAGTTGACTAAAATTTCCTGGGAAGCAAGCACTTAAACCTATTAAGTGGCTGTAGGAAAGCTTGTTAAGCGCCTTTCAGGCAATACTTCATTGTTAATAGCTATTGTGTGAATTTATTGGGTTTTTTCCACTTATTAAGCTCTGAGGCGATCTTAATAACCTGCCTGACTCTGGGGATGAGAGGATTTTGTTTTGTTCTGGCTGAACTGCAATTGTAATACAAGCTGGGTGCTTACAAGTGATTTGAACCTCAGCAGGAGTTAGTAGGCAGGTGCTTTTGCTCTCTAGGGTGGACCTGGCTAAAAGTTTTCCATTGGAAACACCCTGAGACTAGGTGAAGGGAGTCCATGCTCCAATTGCTCAGTCTAAGGGACTTAATGGATCATTGCTGAAGCTTTTCATGAGTTGAAGACCTCCAGGGTAAACAGGAATGTCAGAGCTATTGAGCAGTTTGGCTTGTAAAACTACTGGGTTGGTGACTTAAGCACTGTATAACTGCGCAGAAACTAGATTTGTTACCAAAGGTGGTTGGTTTGTAGACCAGCTCTTCTACTTGGCATGGGGTTTATCTGTGGAGCCTTCCAGCTGTTATGATTCAACTGTGGGTGGCTTTCCTGCCTGTCCAGCTTGCAGACAGGGACATGGAGATCAAACCGACAAGCTGAGCCTTGAAGAGGAAAGAGTGGAAGCAGCCTCAATTATTGGAGTGGGAGCCTAAATATCAAGTCAAACTGGACAGAACAGGGGCCTCAGCTGTCAGGAGTAAGCTCACACTTCTAGGACAGGAAACCTTACTGCAGGAATGGTGTCCTCGTTTACATATTAATATAGCTTATACCATTTGAATCAGACTTCTGGTTGCTAAAGGCATTTTTGCTTTTAAGTAACTTCAAGCCAGGCTTGTTAATCTAGAAGTTAAAATGATCAGATGTCTAGACAACAGTGAGCTACACCTCATTTCTTTGTGCAGGCTCTCTTCACTAGAAATACAGGGTTATGAACTAGTTGGATCCGGTTGTATCCTATTGTGGTGATTGCATGTATGTGTAGTACTCTGGGTAAAATACTGTACTACAAAAAACATTTTTAGTAGGTTTGCAAAGCACAGTGTAGAGCAAATTAAGGGTTGTAAATGGCTCTAAATGGTTCTTAAGACCTGTTCAGTCTCACTTGGTTAACTGTTACTCCTCAATAACATAGTGTTGCTTTGTGGCTATCAGTGAAGGGATTGTTTCTCCAGAGAACCAGTGTTTTGCCACCTTGCTCTGAGACAGTGCTGTTGGGCTTTGACTGCTGCATGGAGCATCTAAGTCCCTTAGTCAGTGTCAGTGCCTGTTCTCTCCAGCAAAAGGAAAATGATTGCTCTTGCTTAAATCCAAAGGCTACTAAGTCACCAGCATTTTGAAACCACACTCTTATAGAGGTTTGTCTTAATTGAGATAATGAGGGGCAGCAGTAAGCGGGAGAACAAATAGCCTGACTCTTCTGGACTATCCTGCCTTCACTCCTTCAGTGCATGCTGTATCTCTGAAAGCAGGAGAACTGGAAATGAGCTATCTTCTGCTGAAGACAGCACTGCAGGTTATTTGGGAGAAACAAGTATGCCAACTGGGATAGCAAGCTGTCTTGCCTCTGCCAAATGCCCAGGACGATACAGTAATTTATAACTCCTTTCATCACTGATGCAAATGGAGGGGTTAGAGCGATGGAAGCTGTTAGCTTTGTATCTGGGTTGATACGAAACTAGTGGATGACTTGGCTCAGTGTGAACTTGGTGTTCTTTACAAGCCTTTGTTTGAACCTGTACAATTTCACTCAAGTATCTCATGCCTTCAGCTCTGCTGCTCTTCATCTTTGGTGGCTTTTGGCTGCTTTTGGTCTACACTGCACAGGACTTAATGGTGGCAGTGTTGTGCTTCATGAGCTAAGTTGGCTGCTTTTCTCCTGGATGTGAAATGCCCTGCTGTACACCCACCTGCTTCCTGATGGCAGGTTCTCCTGCAGTGACCATCTCTCTACTCCCCACCAAATTTTGTAATTCACTTTTCACACAGTCTAGCATTCCCAGACTGAGAGGTGTTGTCTTTTTTTTCAGTTGAACCAGTGGTTAAACCCAAGCCAACAAAGAGGGGGGGTGAGAAGAATGCCAGCAAATCAAGAAGGAAGAAAAACAGAGGGAAAAACAAGAAGAAAGGGACTCCTTGTGAAATGGAATACAAAAACTTTTGCATCCATGGTGAATGCATTTACCTAGAACATCTGCAGATGGTTACCTGCAAGTAAGTTACTTGTACCTTGTGAGTTAGGTGTGATTGGCATTATGCACTGGTAGCGTGTGAGGGCTCAGAGGCAAAGTCGATGTCAACTTGGCATGGATCCATCTCCTGCCATATTTTGACTGAAAATCTTTCTGCCATGTAAATTAAGTGATGATGGAATCTGAGATGCATAACAAGCCACTGAACTCATCAGTTGGTCATAAACTCAAACCAAAAGAATGAAAAGGCGTGTCTTCCTGGAACATCACGCCCGAACTAATCTTGACTTGTTGAAATGCTGACAAACCTTGTGCTAGCCCAGTGACTGCATTTCATGAACACGCTCTGAAGCGAGCATCTTGAGATTCATGGGAAACTCTGAAGATGGCTAAGTCAGGTTTGAATGTGTGTGGGTGTCCTTGGCTCCAGGCAGCACTGAAGCTGATAAGCGCTTGTATTAATGTTTGCTTGCAGGTGTCATCAGGATTTTTTTGGTGAGCGCTGTGGTGAGCAGTTCATGAAGACTCAACGGAAGAATGATGTGGCAGACTACTCGAAGACTGTATTGGTAGTGGTAGCTGTCCTGCTATCAAGCATCAGCTTCATTACTGTACTTATCATTGTGATAGTGCAGTAAGTATATATATATGTACACATACTGTTTGGTACCTGCCTCACTTAAGTGTGAGCAGGATTTGTGTTTGATAGCCTTGAAATGCATATGGATTGTCTGAATTACCTGTGTGGAAGGCATCCAAAAGGGCTGAGTTCTTATCCTGGCTTGAATGGCTGTTGAGGGTAGAAGCAAGGTCTGAGAAGCTAGTAAGTGACTATGTGTTCACTTACTCTCTTGCTGTTGGCTGTGGGCAGCTTGCGACCCTTGATTTTCTTCAGACCAGAGCCTTTCTGCTCTTTATACAACTGGAATAGCTACAGTGCTGCAGAACATAAGCAGGAAGTGGAGGAGGAGTGTTTACGCTGACACAACAGTGCCTTCCCTAATCCTTGTGGAGAGGCCTGCAAGACAGCAGTGCTTTCCCTAATCCTGGTGGAAAAGCCAGCAAGCAGTAGTGTAACAGCCTCATGTATGGTGCTATTCAGCAGCTGGGTGCACATCTGGGAAAGGAAATGGTGCTCCAACTGTCCATTTATTTACAGAGGTTACCGGGCTAAAATACTTAAATTGAGGGGAAGTGAGTGGGGAAACAAATGCTGTTGGTCCCAAATACTGTACTGCTTGCTGTTAGGATGGAGGGAACAATCATTTCAGCCTAAGCAACTGTTGACAGTTGTGGGGTCGGTAATGGGAATCTGGGGTCCTGTTGTGAATAAATTAAAAGGCTTCTCTGGGTGCATGTTTCATTAAATTATTCTTTGCACCTGCTAAAAAGCAATACACAGCAGCTTGTGCCTGCCTGTGCCTTTGCTTCTTGCTGGTGTGTTCAGGAACTAGTACTGAGGTTAAATAGCATAGGAAGCCTGACTCCAGTGTTCCCAGACTGCTGGAGTAGTGCTACAGTTCTAACACTGCAGCTCCACCATGGTAGAGTTTGGGTCCCTGTAGGTGAAACTCAGTTAAGCCTAATTTTAGATCTTGATGAAGTACATCAGCTGGATGAGGTATGTGCTGTGCCCTTTCTTTGCAGTTCAGTGAACAATGTGTGCATCTTGTCATTTTGCTGTTGCTTTGTGTTTAGATCTGAACTTGAGGGATGCTAGGATGAGCACTTGTTCTCTGAGCACTGCCTCTTTCCTGGCTGCTAGGAGAGATAGCCAGTTCTATAGTGCTGCAAGAGCAAATCATCTTTGTTAGTTTCTGAAGTTCCATGGAGTAGAATTATATTTCTTTTGTGCTCTGAACCCTCACAAGCTTGAGGCATGCAGATCATTGATCTGTACCTTTGTCCAGAGAAGCTAGATGGTCTGTTCCTTGGAGCAGTCACTACGAAAGACTGGAGAAATTGGGAGAAAATTACAAAGCAGCTGTGCTTATGATTTGCTCAAGAGTCACATCAAGGGGATAGAGACCTGAGAAATTTGAAGTCCACAGTGGTCTGCTGTGGGGAGGAGGAAGGCAGTCTGGTCTCTGCAAGCATTTGCTAAAGCCACCAGGAAGTCTGTCTCCTAGAAAACTGCCTGGTCCTTTGCTCAGTTGCAGCAATAAACCCTCTTCATCTTGCTGCCTAATTGGGCTAAAGCTGAGAAGCTCTGGCTCTGTGCAGCAAAACTGCCAGTGCTGGACTTGGGCTCCTTGATTTTTATGGTCGGGTATTGCTTGATGCAGGATGTTTAAAAACTGCCTTGCTTGGAGGTGCTTGAGGATCCAAAGGACATGAGTGTAAATGCTGCAGGTGTATATTAGTGTTCAAAATGGCCTCTAACATGCCACAATTCCACAGGGTCAGGAAAAAGTGTCCTCAGTATGAAGAGAAAGAAGAAAGGAAAAAACTTCGACAGGAAAACAGAAATGGTCACGTTGGTGTGTAAATGAGGAAAGAACAGGTAAGAAAGATGACTTGAAACACCTTTCTGTCCTTCCAGGCTGGAGTTCCCTGTGTGAGCATTGCTTGCATGCTTGGCAAAGCTCCTGTTAGCTTTTAATGCTTGAAGTGCCTTTAAACATGTAGTTTATATGTGAATGACTGGCTCAATTTGCTGGTTTCCCAAAACCACCTGAGTTGTGCAAGTTCAACAGCTCTGTTAACTTTCTGGCTGCTGTCTTAAGGAAAAAGTGAGGATGGGAAGCTGTACTGACATCAGTGGACTTGAGGAAGGAGAAAAACCCCTAATATCTGAACAGACAGGCTTAGTGCAAGAAGCCATAGTAGACTGCCATCGTGGAAGATGGTGCAGCAGCTGAGTGAATCATTGCCTCATGTAAGAGAAGTACTAAGCATTTTAACACCTTCTCTGCGAGGCATCAGGAGGTTTGTGGAGCTTGGAGGCTACAGATCAAGACAAAGCTTCTAAATCTACAGCTACCATAGATAGCCTCTCAGTCAAGTTTCATATTGTCATACTGTTTTTCAACTGAGTGCTAAAGCTCCTTGGCCTAGGTGGATCACTTCTGGGAGAGATCTAGTGGATTTCAATGAGCAAGCAAGTTGGTCTCCTCTGAGCAAAAGTGTACCTAACAGCAGATTCCAGAACCCTTATTGGATAGGAGTTGTATTAGAAGTTGAAGGAGGAAGCTATAAAGGATAGCCCTGATAAGTTCTGGCAGAGCTCAGAAGTTTTGCTTTGCTGCATCAGCTACAAACCTTGACCAGCTTTGTCCAGTGGCAGTTGGAGGGTTTTGCTCAAAGTTTGCTTGAAGATGAAGAGTGTCTAGCACAGCATCCTCAGATGTATGCACGAACTTAGCCTGCCTGCCTCGGGTGTAGGTTTGACATGGTTCTAGCACAAAGTTCCCATGTTCTGGGTGGTATTAACGTGCCTGGTCTACCCATTACAGAACAGTTCTGATGTGGCCACTGCAAAGCTGCAGGGTACCTCTGGCTACCTGACACATCCCCCTGGACACTGTGGGCTGGAGCTGTTGCCACTAAGCCCTGATTCATCCAGACAGAGGCTGCTGCAAGAAGATCTCAACACGCCACTTGCTGGTGAATCGCTTATTGGGGAGGACAGTTACTGCTACATCTAGTCACAATTATGTGGAAGGAGCTGCCACTACATGGTAGACCTGCTTGAGACTACTGCTGCTGAGCCCTCTCATCGGTGCTGGAGCTCTGGTCTCTGCTGTTGTATGGATGGACTTTCTTCTGTTAGCAAGTCTCCTTTGGCAGCTCTAAATTGAAGGGAGAGAGCTCATTGTGGCCTTAAGGAATGGATGGAGGGGGGGGAAAAATTCCCTCTCTCAAAGTGGAAAAGGGAAGAGCTCTGTATGGCTTCTCTCCCTAGACCTCAGCAAATTAAAAACATAATTCTGCTGTCACTGTGCTCCCTGTTGATATCAGCTTCAAAGAACTTCATCTCTAGTTCTGACTTGCAGGGTGTTGGTGACAGATCCTTGTCAGCCACACCTGGGTTCTGTTACTGTATGTGTAGAAGGTAATCCCTCTGAACTCAGTAGGACTTGTTGTGTGAGTGGAGCTATCCATTTTTGTATGTGCTAACCTGAGTTAAGATTAGTCTACTCGGGATGCTGAGACCATAGATGCAATGCCCAAAGCTCTGTATCTTAAGGAAAAGGACCCTGTTCCAACAAGTTAAGCCTGGACCCATCAGTTATAAACAGAAAGCTGCTTCTGTTACCCAGACACTTGCTGCTGCTTTAAGCAGCACTTCAAGTGTAAAATGCTTCCCATCAGATACAGTCTGTTGAACATGGCCAAGAACCTGTTTCTTTGAAGAATAAGATTCATGCACTGATAGTCTGCAGGCAGTGGTCTCCTGTGCCCTAACTTCTGGTGCACAGAACTTGACTTACCTCAGACTTTTCTGACCCAAGTGTCCTTGGTTTCTTGAACTGTCCATGCAGTGTTGAACACAGAGTATTATTTGAGTTCAGTTTCTTCTTGGAAGAGTCTGTATGTTCTGTATAAACAGAGCAGAATTCTGGTAGCAGAGAAGTGCCATTAATTGTCAAGCTATATCTGTAAATGTGTAAATATTTATTACTGTATTTAATATTTAATGTTTCCACATCAAACTTATTTATTTTATAATTAAACTTTTTACATAACCCAATCATGGTGAGATTAGTTTGGTTTTTTTGCTTGCTCTTGGGGGTATATGTAAACGCTTGAAATTAGAGCTTGGTTTTTCCTTAAAGCAGGAATTTCAATGTCTAAGAGCAGAAAGCATGGCTGTGAAGGCCTATAGCCATGTGTGAAGGATGAGCTTGGTGCTCTCAAAGGAGTGCAAGTTGTTTGTAAACATCATGTGCAAATGTGAGTACCTGTTTTTGTAGGAAGTCCATTTGATCCTACTACAAAAGAATCTTTAACTTTTTCTGGATTAGGGAGTGCCTATATCATCCATCTCATTGGAAGCAAAGTCTGAAGCTGAAGCTTGAGTCAAGGAATATCACTTTGCTCTGGGATCAAGGGTTGGGAATACCGGAGAGAGGGGAGCCTTTCATCACTGTGTGGTCAGAGGGAGTTTGGACAGAGGCTTGAGACTCAGCCTTGGCTAAATAAGGAAAAGCAGAGTACCCTCAGGCCAGTGACTCCTTGAACAGAAAGGGAGCTTTGGCCTGTGCAGTCTACCTTGAATTTCTGTTCCTCCCCAGATAGTTTTTAGTCCAGCTATGTGCTGATATTCCCTCTAAACACTTCTGCAGCAAGTTGCAGTCTTAAATTCAGAGTTGCCTCAAAAAATGAGTATCAAGGGGGTGAGTTTAGTTTTAAAGCTGCAGTTATGATGGAGAACCTTCTTTTGAGGTCCTCCTCTCAAAAGCATTCTCAAGATGTGTTGCTGGCTGTGGCATAGCTTGAAGCAAAGAATAAGATGAAAGAACCAGCCAATTTGAATTGGGATCCAAGTTGTGTACCCACAGCAAGAGTAGTCCAGAGTCCTGTCTGGAGTAACGTTTGCCTTAGCCTCTGAAGTTACCAGGTAGTTCTTGGGCTCTGAGAGCAGCCTGTATGGCATATGGTTGAGGTATGTATTGCAACATCTCTTGGGAAGACTGCAAGACTTCATTCCAGAGAGCTTGCTTCATTACCAAAGTAAACAGTACTGCTCCAAGTGACTTTTCCACAGACATTTGGTAGTTAGGGTTCTGGCAAGAAAAGCTGTTTCTATTGGTCATGCCAGGCTTTTTGCTTTGGAGTAAACAGGCTCAATCTCAGTGGTAACTGTGCCATAGCCTAATGAGAGTGAGGTTAGATTACAACTCCCAGTTGAAAGCCAAGGGCTTTTCTTCCAGAAACTCTTCTATCTTTACTCTTCTTACTGAAGTCAATAGCAGTTTTTCTACTTGAAAGGCCAAACAAATGCCAGCATAGAAAATGGCAGTTTTCTGGGTTTCCTCTCTATCTTGAAAGCCTAATGGAGTGAAGCTACTAGAGTAGCTTGTAGCTTCTTTCTGTTGTATTTTGCACTCTGGTTATTGAGTGAGGTGGAGACAGTTGCTGGAAGACCCAGGTGAACTATTTCTAGGACTGTCAGTAACTGAGAAGGAAAATCATTGTCAAATCTCCTTAGCTGGAAGCTTGGCAACACTGGAGGGCAGGCTTCACAGAAGGTTTGTTCCTCTCTAAGGATTTGGGTTACAGCTAGGTTGTCTGAGAAGTGCGCAACCAGCAGCTCACTCGGAGAGGCTGTTTGTTATGGGTCAGTGCCATCCAGCATGGCTGCAGTGCTTGTTAGCAGAGCAGAGCTGCTCAGTGCCCAGGAAATGCCTGCTGCCTTGTGCTAGACAGGGAGCTTCCCCTGCTCCCTGTGGTACCTCTCTGAGCACTGCAAAAGGTTTTCTGGGTTTGCTGAGGGAATTTATTTTTGAGGAACGTAGTACTGGGAATTGAGGGCAGATCTCTCCGACCGGGAATGAAGTATGGAATTCAGAACTGATGTACAGCTTTGCATTAAAAAAAAAAATAATTAAGTTTTTAATCAGTTATAACTTTTAGCAAGCAGTAAGGTTTTATTCTACTTGAGCTGTGGCCCTGACAGATAGTTTACTGCCAACTTCCTGATGTGAATGTGATGCACAAGCACCATCAAGACCTACGGTGTCCAGTGAGTTGGCTGCTTGAACAGCACAACTAATGGGTGGAACTGTACGTTTGCAAGTCTCTTACTGTCCAAGGACGCAACACTTGTGTGACAAGCAGATCTGAACAGCTGCAGGGCAAGGCTAAAGATCAGTTTTGTTGTTGATCCTGCACAGCCAGGTCTTCGCTTCAAGGTACATACATCATCTGGCTTTTAACCTGCTCCCCTCATGTGGAGCTGCCATAGCATGCCTGGGTTTCTGGTCCCACATCTTGTTAGTAAGTTATGCCTCCAGATTTTCCTTGACCTTCCAGTGGCAATTTTAATTTGACAAGAGAGTTTCTGTGTCTGTGTCACTTGTAGCTGCCTCACCTGAGACCTGGAGGAGTGGCCTGGTGTTCTTGCACAGTTTTCTGCACACGCAGCTGATTTTGCAAGATATTTTTGATATCCAGATCAGTATCCAGGAATTTTGGTGATGTGAGGGTCGTGTCTGCTTGCACAGCTCCTTCCTCTTTCCTAAATGTTTTGTTCTCCATGGTTATTGAATTTTGTAGGGGGTAAAAACCCCAAAACAATAGCTCCTCAAAGTGTTTTTTGCGTATTTATGGAGCTTTTGAGTATGTTGCAGTTGTCTATGGCGAGAGCAGCTTCCTAACTACTTCTGGCTTTTGCTTCCCTCTTCCTGCCCTCCTTCTTCCTTCCTGTATGCTGCTTTTCTCTCAGAGCAGTAGCAGATCTTACTCTGAATCTTGGCCTGCTGGCAGGGCACTTCTTCCACCTTTGAGTTGTTTGATGCAATTTCCAGTACCTGGTACAAAGTTTTGATTTCTAAAAATAACTTTGGGTGGGTTTTAGCTTACCCGGCCTGTTAGTGCCACAAATACTTAAGTGAGCCACCTGCACAAACCTTTTCAAAAGCAAAGTGTTAATGGGGATAAATGCTTGCCTCTCTTTTGAGAGTTTTCTTGATGCACTAATGGTATGTCTTGCTTCAGTGCACAATTCTGCCATCGCTTAGTTCTTGAGGCGTTATCTTTGATAGGAAATGATGGGTTTGCCTTCTTGGTGACAGCTGAATGCAGGGAGTAAGCATGCTGGAGGAGCAAGAGCCACTTGTCAGTGTTGGAGACTGTTCACATGACATAGATCAGTGAACAGAAGGGTCAGACAGCTTTTAATAAGCAAACCTTGATTCCTTCTCATTTTTGTGAACAGCGCTGCACATACCTATCATTTCTCTGCCGGTTACGCCTTTCTTGAGCGAGTAATCCTGGTTTACTGCAGGTCTGGCTTTGCCTTTGACTCGTGAGTGTGTTGAGTTGAGACAGCTATGCCTATTTTTTGGCTGAAATACCGCAGCCTGTTCTCTTTGCACTTTGGGACAAAAAGTAAAGCTAAATAGTCTGAGGGTCTGATCTAATCAGGCGTTTCCAATATATCTAAACTTAGATGTCATAGCTTCAAGACTTCCCTTCCTCTTGCATCCTTTGCCCTCACATTTCTGAGCAGTGCGCTTTAAGTTCAGAAGTAATTAAAGCTGCACACAAAAAATGTAGGTAGAAAGAGTTGCAAATGAACCTTTCAAGTGTAACATCCATAGGCACAGATCTAGCATGGTTTGGACTGATACCTGTCTGCATTGCTTCCATACCTTATCTGCCTCCTTCCAGTGAAGAAGCCCATCTTGCCCCCAGAGATGACTACTGCCAGGGATGAAAGGCAACACCTCTCAGGTGGAGCAGAATGGAGCAAAACCAAACCAGGGCTTAGGGCAACAAATGTCCTGTCAGGTCTTAGTCCCTCTCATCTATGATTGAAACTTTTCAAGAACATGAACAGTGTCTGTGTGTCTTAATCCTAGTCAGATGTTCTACACAAGTGCTAATCTGGTGCTCGAAAAAGAAAGCAGCAGTGGAAGGGGGGGGGTGAGGTGGAAGGATGGAGTAGCAGGGTAGAGTAAAATGGGCCAGAATAAGCATATGATCTTGCATTATGACTCTCTAACAAATGCCCCTGCCATGGAAAAAATAGGAACTTCCCTTTCGGTTTTGAAGACTTCCCTAGGATAAATCTCATGAGCTCTGTTACCGCCTATGGAGGAGCAATTAAAGTGCTAAATTCAACCAATACCTCTCTCATACCACCACAAATATTAAGGAAAGGAATATTCAGGCATAATAAGGAATGGCCCTAGTGCTCTTCAGGTACATGCCAGCGTTTCAGAGGCTAACAACAGAAACCATTTCCAGGCCTTTGAGAAGCCTCTATTACCAGCAGCAGTGAGAAGAAAAGGATACCCTCAGCATGGGTGCACACTTATTTTGCTCGGTCACCACACAGAAAAGTTAAGTTCATGAAACGCCCCGAAGAAAAGCTGTGTTGCCATTAGCTACATAGCCATGCCTTTAGAAGATAAGCTGTGAAAGGAGTCATGAGGTCCACAGACAAAAACGGTCATTGGTTTCAAACCTCTCATTAGGTGCACAGAAACTGCTGCTGTACCTACAAGCTTGGTGTCAGTACTTGCAAATAGACAGCCAGGGGAATTTGGTATTTGGAGCAGCCTCTCTGCAGATGCGAGGGAGGGTAATTCTGCTTGCAGTGGAAGATATGCAATGACTGCTTCTATGCATGATCCTTGGGTTAAAAAAAAAAAAAGAAAAGATAGAGAAAGATCATTAGCACTTCTGCTCCTGTGTTCTGTGTCCATCCCAGCAGCGCAGACTGGAACTGAACTGGTTTTTCTGTGGGCTGGCAGGGTTTACATAAGAAATCACTTACTGCGATGCTAATGAGCAAGCAGTGCAAGACTCAACAATGTGTCTGTTAGCAAAAGTATCGCAAGGAAAGGTGGGAAGGGGTGGTGAATGGTGATGGAAGGCAGCTTGTTACCCATCACCACTGACTAATCTCTATCCCAGTAGCATCAGTGTGAGCTTTGCCATTGATTTAGCAGGAGCTCCAGGGAAAGGGCAGTGTTCAGTAGATCTCATCCTTTTGCTGGGTCTGAAAAACTCTGCTTTCCGACATGGTTAAAGCATTTCATAATTCTCTTTGTCAAGACTATCTTGGCTTGTGCTAAGAGCTGCTTTTGTTCAAGGGACATACATAGGTAACAGGCTTTCCCAGTGCATTTGCAATAACGTTTAAACACACAGTTGGAATCTGCATCTTTCTCTCTGTGCAAACCCTATTTCTGGTTTTACCTGGTTCTGGATTGTACTTAAGCCATGCTCAGTGTTTAGCTATTTCATCTCCAGGATGCACTGAAGTTCACATTCTGTTGCAGAGCGTGTCACATAAAGCTGTTAAACACCTGATCCCAAATGGGAGTAGGATAAATGTTGCCAGTGAAATATCTCTATGCTTTACCAGTTTACAGTGATGTTGCACAACAGCCTCTCACACATCCCAAGTGATTGCTGTTCAACACTGTGATTCAACATCCAGTGTCTCGCTGGTGCTGGGGAGATGCTCCACACAATGGTAAACCCTCAGCAAAAGAAGGCACCTTGTGTCTTCTTGGGAGGAGCTAATCCATACTGAGCATTGTCTTCATCAAGTGTTCTCAAATTTAATGAAGGCCAATAGTCTTTTGTCCCCTTGCTCAAATTTCGTCATAGCCATCCCCTGTCTGGGCTCAGCCTTTCAGCCAGTCTGGAGAGAGCTCTTTGGATAGCAGCCAGCTGGTCTACCAGGAGATTGGATCCAGTTGCATCAGCATGGGAGCAGGAATGCTCCCGAGGCCTGCAGGACCAGTCCTGACTGGTTTTCCCAAAGTTCCTCCTGCAGGAGCTCCTGCAAGGACATCCACTTACCTCATCAGAACCTGGGTGATCCAGGGATCCGGAAAGTAGAACAGCTGGCAAAAGCAGGGAAGGGATTAACCCCCCCCTGGGCTCCAAGCCCAGTGACAGTGAAATGATAAGCAAAACAGCACCAAAAATGCTACCAAAGCCGTATCTTCCATTGTCGTGGGTACGGAGCTATCACAGACAAACATCTGCCAAAACAAGGATGAGCCAGGCACTTGTTTAGTGGAAGATGAAATCAATTGGTCTGTGCTGATTAACAGCTGATGACACAGATAACTTTATAGAAAGCACTTTTGCCCTTCAGAAGGGATGTCTTGGACTCACTCCTTTGTGCAGGCTTGTGACTTCACTATGAACCTTTCCACAGCAATGGTGTTTCAGGGAGGAAACAGTTGTGATTTTTGGTCTTTTATATGAGCAGTGTTTCAGTATGAAGGTTTGGAGGAGTTCAAAGCATTTTGTATGCGTGCACATCAGATCTAAGCATCTATAGTTGCCTGGTACTGTGGAGGTTTAGATGAGGCAGTCCCTTCAGGGGCCCAGTCTCTAGAGATGCTTAATGGTGTGTTGCACAACAGACTGGCTCCTGGCATGGAAGCATGGCCTGAGAACCTAAGTTTCACATACCTATTTTGTGGTATCTATCTTTCTGGCCCCTAGGACCAGAAGGGTCAAGTTCACTCTGTGACATTAATGTTACCCTAACGACTTTAGAAAATAGCAAGACTTACTTTATTTCCTCTCCTGATTTTCAGAGTCACCATCATAATTTGGGAGGCCTGACTTCCAACTGTAATATGGCTTAAGCTGGGAGCCTGAGGACATGAGCAAGAAGCCATCTTCGACCTCAGCAGGTAAGTTTCCATCTCCCATCCAGGCAGCATGGGAGTGTGATACAGGCAGACATTCTAGCGCAGCTCATCTCACGTACTCTGAAGGAAGTAGGACAGCCAGCAGACAAACCCTCGGGCCTGCTTGTGAAATATTCCTATGGAGGAGCTCCCAGAGTGAAGTGTAGGGAGGCTGTTACCAGGGGAGGAGGAAGCAGGGGTTGGTGGGAGACAGTTTACTACTAACACCATGATCTATGCAAAAAAGAAGCTTGACAATTGCTTCTTCACCCCCCTGCCTTGCTAATGACTATTGAAAAAGTTGTATCCAATGCAAAGCATCTGGAATGACTTTGTAGCACAGAGAGCATTGATTAAATAGATGGTATCACTTGTGAGCGCGGCTGAGGTGGTGACCTTGTATATATCTTGGAGAGAAACAGGATATGCCACACAAGAGAGTGCTTTGCATTGGCTTGCTGTGCCCGCACGCCTTCTGCCGTGACCTGGTGTGGTTTGTCTGCCTGGCCTCTCAGAGAACACTGACAGATACACTGTTGTGTCTCACGTGGCTGATCACAGCTCAGAGACCTGGCTGATGTGATTGGGGCCACCAAGTACAATGACAGGGGTCTGAGCAGAGAGAGCCACATGATGGGTTGTTTTGTGTCTGCGCCACTCTGCTAGGAAGTGTTCATCCTGTCTGGGGTACAGCTTCCTGGTGCCTCCTGTTACTGTAGTCTCTGTCCCATAGGCAGTGTCATACCACTGTGCCTGCGAGCACCTACTCCCCTCATATTTATGCCCCTCTGAGCTGTGAGTTGCAATATGTTTTCCCAGGAGCCCCAACATTCTGCTTTCCCTTCCTTAGAAAGCTGAGATTTGTTAAGTGTGCTTTTTCTCTCCACCCTTTCACCTGTTTGTCAGATTGGTGAAATGCCTCCTCAGAGAATCATCACAGCTAAGTGGGGAATTCATCCCTGGTATGGACAAAAACCTGACCGTTGCAGGGTGTCCCATGATACTCAGCTCTGTGTGTGCATTTCTAACTTTTGGGGTTCACTTGTGACCATTAAAGGTCCCATTAGTGTAACAACACTGCTGGGATGTCCTGGCCCAGCATCAGCGTTATGGTGATGCTTTTCCTGGACCTCTTTGCTGTCTCCTTCAGGTTGTGCTCTCTAAGCTCTTCCCTCCATTTTGTCCAGAGTGGTGTGCTCTTGGCTGTTGCTGCAAGGGGAAGGTTGACTGGAGGTGCCGACAAGTTGAAGGCAGGTTTTACAGTGTCTAGGTTGTTACCTCACCCTATGGAGCCTACCTTGAAGAGGTGAAGCAACCAAGGCCTCATCTCGCTGGCTGCAGTAGTGCTTTGGGACTTCCTTTTTTTCAAAGCTGTGGGAAACCAGCAGCAGGGATTGACCATTGCTTCGTGCTCCCGTGAGCCTGTGCAGTTCCTCAAATACTAATGTAATTTATAATTTCCAGAGGATAAACAGATTGATCTATCCTCTGTAAAGTCAAAACTGCTCAACTCTTGTTCATTGACCCTTCCTTAAAGGTGATAATCAGATAATACCAGGGGCACAAGAGTTAGTCTGGAGAGTTCACCCCACTACATGCAGCTTCCCAGAAAGGTTTCTTTTTTCCTCTAGCTAGGCAGGAGGGAGACAAATTCTCTGTTACTGAGGTGTCCTAACTATAAATCTGTTTCTTCTCCACCTTGCAGCTGATGAGGTGTTACCTGCAGCTCACAAAGGGGGCACTGAGCCAGGAGTGGAAAATCAGCCTCCCTGTTCATACTGGCTTCCTGATGCAATCTCACACCTGCCTCCCAGTGCTGGTGCAACCAAAGTGTGTCTGCCTGTGCTCAGTGCCAAGTCTAAGCCATATTGGTTGCATCCATGTGCAATTCCAGCTGGACGCTTAGCCCCCAGAAGAGAAGGCCTAGTTGAAGGTCTCAGTCCCATCAGGGCTCTCTTACTAGGATTTTTGGTGAGTCACCAGAAAATGGGAGGTAAGGAGAATTTGCTGTGAGAAATGCCATGCAGTCACTGATTCCCAGTCTACCGCTGTGGGTTTGTTTCTTTCCATGCTGCCAGGACAATGTGTAGAGTCTCTATAACTGGTTCTCACCCATCCACTATTTCAGGATCTAGGTGTATCTACTTAGTAGCAAAAATTTATATAGGTTAATTCCCACACTCCCAATGAATGAATCATTAAGGGAACAAAGAAAGGTGCCTCCTTTAAAGTATCACTGCCATCTGCATTATGAACATACGCCCACGTTTACCTGTGCATATTTAACCCCTTATCAGAGCAAATAAATGACAGTCAGCTCTGGCATTGGCATGGACAGCAGGAGGAAACACGTTCCTGCACTTGAAAGTGGTGTGCAAAACAGAAGAATGCTGAAAAAGAAAACAAATTCATTAGGATTCACTTAACTACAGCTAGAGCAGACCAGAAGTATGTTCCACCTCCCACAGCCTTCGGTTTCCAGGCGTGCTGTGGAAGAGCAATACCCTGCAGAACTGCTTAACATCTGGCAAAATTGAGCTGGAAATACGTACCTCCCACTAGGAAAGTCCAAAAGCTTCCTTGCTGCTAATTGATGAGCAGTTCGCATGGAGCAGCTGACAGTCAAAGCCAGAGTATGCAGTAGCTTGCAGGGTGAGCAAATTGTTTCTTCCTGAATGCAAGTAAAAACATCATCCCTTTCAGCTGAGAGCTGCAGAGTTGGCCTCAATTGCAAGGGGAGGAACGGGGATGGCAGTATCTCCTGTGTGTTTCTCCCACTTGGTTAAGTTGTCAGTATACAGTCTGCAAAGAGGTGTGCCCCAAGGATGTGAAAGGAGATAAGCCACTGAACTGTATTAGCACATGAAAGAAAAAACAGTGGGAGCTTCCTAAGGATGGCAAAGGTTCAAAACCTTCTTACAGAAGCACATAGTTGTGGATGATTGCTGCAGCACACTCCTCCAGCCCGAGGTGGGGCAACCTAGCCTGAGATGAGAACGCAGCAGAAAGTGAGTAATGCCAGTGCCATTCTTAGCAAGGAATCCTATTTTTAGTACTGATTGACTTGGAATATGAATGGCTTTAAAATCAAGGAGACAGTGAAAAGAGAACTCCAGTGAAAGGGGTTGACTACAAAGATAACAGTAGAGCCTCCCTCTGAAGGTGACCCCAAGACACAAATGGCAGGAACCAAACAGCATGAGCTCTTTGGCCCAGTGCTCTGCACTTGCACTGCCCTACTCCCCTCCCTTTCAGGCACCGTTAGAGGCAGGATACTGGACTTATCTTTTGATCCTTGCACTCTGCAAGCACCCAGTAAAGTGCCATGCTTCCAGGGACTTCAGCCAGCCAGGAATATAGAGCACAAGAAGACATCAGGCAGCAGATGTATGCGAGAGTCTTTGATGTCATTGATGTCAAGAGTCTCTGATGTCATTGTGGTGGATCTACCTTTCCTCCAGAGGAAGGACAGAAGTCCTGTCTTTTGTTTCCGTCAGTGAATTAAATACGGAGGGGAAGCACTGTAGTAAGATTTCCCAGTATACCCAATGCGGGGTACTCTGACGGATTCTGTCACCTGATGCCTGCTGAGGTGCTGGCACTGAAGGGAAGATAGTGCCTAACTCCCTTTGCATTCCAAGCTACTTAGAAAATTAAGTCCTGCAGAAGCAGTGGCCAGTGCTGCTATCATATGATTTGCAATGCTTGGATCACTGAATCCACAAACCGGATCAATTTGCTTGCAAAGCACTGTAAGGAAAATACTGTGCTTTGGGAGTCAGGTGTGTTTCACAGGTTAGCTAATTCTGGCAGGGTGACAGGACATTTGCCAACATGTTGTTGTGTTATAATAGCTGCTGTCTTTGTAAGTCCCAGCTTACTCAAGGCAGGAAAGAGACTGAGAGTAGTGCTGCAAAAGTTCCTGTCTCTCTGTAGGACAAGAGGTTTGCCTTAGAAGGCCTGTGACATATCCTGTTTCCTGTGGGTGGTGGCTGGAAGGGATCAGCTACCTGTATTGATCCAGCAATAGTCACAGCCGTGGCTGTTGAATTGTTATTACTATGCACATGATGTCTGTGTGGAAAGGAATGCCACCTTATTGCTGAAGAGCAGGGATATTAGTCAGGGCTGTGCCAGAGGTAGCTGGGTCAAACAGCCATTCCCATCCCTGTGTTCTCGGCGCAGCTGTTAAAAGCCAACTCCAGCAAGCTCCGTTTCCCCTGCCCACCTTTGCCTGAAATGTGTCTTCACAAGAGGAACAGATTTCAAAATACTCCAAATTGCTACTGGTTTAGACCAACTGCCCTGTTTGTAGCGTACCAGGCAGGTATGGGAAGTGACAATCTCCATGTATCCCTCTGGAATACTCTGGGTCTCTGCAGCACAGCAAAAGGGAGACATCTCCACATTCTCTGTGTAGGTGTACATGGACTTTCTGCAGCTGTGGCAGGATCCCCAGGAAACCAGAGCTTTGAGATAGCTCTGCCTGGGCCTCCTCTGTATCACCAGCTCTCCAAAGAAGACTTTAAAACTCCAAAGCTGGTTATATTAGAACATAAACCAGAATAATTAAATTCTGAGTAGAACCAAAAGTACAAAGGGCAGGTTGAAAACGGGAGCTGTTACTGGTAGTAACACTTCCCGGCTACACACAGAGACCTCTGTGCAGGGGCTTGCGGTCTGCCAACTCAGTTGCTCTGGATCGCAGTAAACTGCAGTCCCTTCTGCCCCACAGAAAAAGGAAAACCTGTCTTTCTTATCATTGGGGTCTAGCCAGTCCTCTGAGAAGCCTGCCTGTTTGAAAGAGCAGAGCACCCAAAGGAAAGCCAAGTAAATAAAGCAGATACTGTCTCTTGCCATGACTCAGAAATGGATAGTCTGGCTGGTGGTTTGTACTTGTGTTGCAGACAGGGCTGTGATTTCTGGAGATCTAAAGCCCTGAGTCATCTCTAGGACACTAGAAATCCTGGGCAAATATCCAGAGGCCTCACATTCTGCCTGGACACCATTTACCAGCAGAAAAGGAGGAAGAAAGTGGTGGTTTGTGGGACCTACTGTGTATTGCGCACAGATCTGACCTGCCTGCTGCTCTACTGTTTTGCCTCAGTTGAAAGACATAGAGGTGACTTTGCCCTTCTTGTTCTGCATAGTCTTTTAGTGTAAGTAACAAAACAAAACCTATCTCTCCACTGTTATATTACAGTGTGTCAGAGAGCCAGGGCACCTTTCGGAATGGATTTTGCTTTAAGAGCCGATGCTGAAGGTAGTGGGATCTAAGAGGTGGTTGAGAACCACTCAAGAAAACCTGTGGTGAAGAGGGAATGGCATGGGAGATTCTTGTCTGGTATTTGCTTTGCTGTGCAATATTAGAGGTACCATTTGGGGTTTCTCTACTTTTCTAATTGGTGGGACATGGAGCAAAATTAGGAAGTTTAGTCTGATGTGGCAGCTATCACTGTCAACAAAGGGATACTTTGCTCTAGTCTTTGCCCATCTTCCCTGTGCCAGGTCCAGCCCATGTGATATGCCATACATGGGTTATAGCAGCCAGGACCCCAAGTGACCTCCTGCTGTTAGCACATGCAGCTGCAGGAGATGCTGAAGTTCACGTGAGAAGGTTCAGGTATGCGGAACAGTGGGTGTGATCTGAAGGCTCGTGGGGTTTTTTAGAGGTAAAGAAACACAGTTTAAGATTTCAGGTGCTCTCCTTCAATGAATATATAATCTCATGTGAGGAGACTCTTCAAGGGAAGTCCTGGCCCAGGATCAGCAGAAGGGGTTCTTGCTAAAGTGCCTGACCATGAATCTAGGAAGGGGGTAATTTGTGGAACATACTGCTTTTCTTTCTTCTGATCAGAATGGCTGTCTAGCAGATCCATGACATGACATTAGTCCAGGAAGAAAGAAATCTTGTAGCAGGGTCTAATTTCACCCTTTTCAGTCCAAAAATCTTTAATTTGTTTGAAAATGATAATTCGATTTTTACCACATTTTAAAGTATTACTTGTTTCTTGAAAAATGAAGAAGCCACTTGAAGAAACAGAATGTTTTGGTTTGGGTAAGGCATTTTGTTTGACCTGGAGTTTTGTCTTGGTGTGTGTACCTATTATGTATGGCTTTGTCCTTGCTGCTTATCTACCAAAACACACCTCAGAGTAAAACTGTGAATGATTTGGGATCCTTTAAG
The DNA here is from genome assembly GCA_024733675.1 of Psilopsiagon aymara. NCBI lineage: Eukaryota > Metazoa > Chordata > Aves > Psittaciformes > Psittacidae > Psilopsiagon > Psilopsiagon aymara. The sequence continues at coordinate 20,884 of JANRGW010036043.1, forward strand.
ACAAAATACAGGTGCAGTCTAGCCACATCACTCGGTCCAAGTTTCATGGGTGACAGAAGGAGCCCGACTGAAATCTATGGGTAATTTTCACCCCCTGAAGTCACTAACTGTGGTGTTTTCTCTCTGATCTCAACAAGGCAGAATTGGGCCCATGCTGAAGATTGTGGAAGATGCAGCTCTGCAATTGTGGATGTGGTCCCATCACCTCTTGTGAACTCAGTCATGTCTCACCGCTGTAAGAGGCAGCAAAGTCTGGCAGCTCAACTTGTCCCCAGTGTCTAAGTGCTTAACTTATACCAGTTAGTACTAAATACACAGCAGAATCGAGGCCAGAGCTCCTAATAACAAGTATTGTTCAAGTTTTGTGCAGTGCTTTTTCTCTGCTGGGGAAAAGAACAGGTAGATAACTACCCTCATGTTGGAGCAGTTTGGGTTTGCCCGGGCAGTTTGCAACCCACTGAATCCTGATGGTTGTTTGCTCTTGTGTCTGTGTGCAAATCCCTGGGGTTTTCCTAAGGTGTACCCTGGGCATGAAGTGAATGAGAGGAGCAAGGCATGGCTGGGAGGACAGGGCTGGGTACAAATGGGCTCTTGGTTTCAGTAGGAGACAGTGAGGAACTGCCTTGAGTCTGGGTGTGGAGGAAATATGTCAAGTCTCTGAGCTGGGGCTGGAGTACTTTGAAAAGCAGGGAAAGCAGGAATAGGGTTGGTAGGGTCTTGGTGAAGCCACCTGACAAGTACATCTGAGGTGGAGCAATAACAAGTACTGTAAAGCCAGCCCACAGAAAAGGAGTGTGATAGCGGAGAGGTGGAGACTAAAGAGATGGGCAGAGTCAAGAATGTCAGTGCAAGGCTGCTCTGGTGGTTAGGGCAAATGATTTCTGACCCTAAGTTGTGCTTTTGTGCCAGCTTAAACTTGGAAAAACAGGGGGAGAAGAGTGCTTTGTGCACCAGCAGCTTCCACTTGGAGATGCCAAGGCACTTAGTTTATGCTGGACTGACCTGGATTTGGCAGTAATTAATATTAATATTAATTCTGAGAATATTAACTGTTGGTGAGGTAGTGAAGGAATTGTGTGGCTTCCTTTTTCCCTTCCCTCCCTAGTCTATTTACAGGAGAAGATATTACTCAGGAGAAAGGAATGAGGAAAGTGCAAGACATTATCTCCTGATATAAATGACAGGGCCCATCCTATAGAAAGACTCATGCTCTTCCATGAAGGTGGTTGTGTGGGTCTTGGAGAATAAGACAAGTTAATAATTGTGGCTCGGGCTGAACGAAGAATGAGCTCGAACATCCGCAGCCTCTTGCTCCATGAATGGGAAGAACTCAGGATTTTCCCAAAACGACTGGAAAGTGTTGTTAAGTGAGGGGCCATCCAGAACATGGGTGACGAATGGGCAGGCCCATGTGTTCTTGGTTTACCTCAGGCATGTGTGTATGTGGTGGGCTTTGCCTCACTGGTTCTTCCCCGAGCTATGCAGAGTACCCATAACTTCTGAAGGTGAGCTTCCACACGAGTCACCATCCATTTTTTGTTGCACTTTGATTTCTCCAAGCCCAGTAGGTTCTGCACTGGCCAAATACTCTACATTTGCAGGTTTTGGTGTTGGGTTTTTTTTTTTTCTTTCCAAATCTGAAGTCTGTCTTCAAGGAAATTAAGCAGTAGTATGTGTGTATCTCAATGTGCCTGTGTCTGCTCTGCCACACATGTATGCAGACATAAGTTGTGTGTCACAGGCTGAACCCAGTTAAGGAAAGGCCCTGTGTGCACCAGGAGGACCTGAATACTTTTCTGCCCTGCAGTGGTACAGTTCTTCTTCAGAGATGTTCAGGCTTATATACAGAGACAGCAGGGATGTGCTGCTCTCTGAAGATGTCACTTGTCCTGCATGCTTGGGGTTGGTGAGACTCACCCCTCCAGAAGAGCCCCCGCCAGAACCTGTGCTGGTAGCTTGAGTGAGCTAAGTCAGAAACAGGTCCCCTGGTTCCTTTAGCCCAGCTTCACTGAGAAATTTCAGGCATGAATGATATAATGACAGCATGCTGCAGCCCAAAGGTGTGGTGGAAAATCTGGTTGAGCATGGTGGCTGAGCTGCTCCAGGGATTCACAGCTGGGCCACTCGGAGGCACAGCTCAGCACTGCTAGCACAGGGCAGACAAGAGCTCCTTCTCTCTCACTACAGCCTGAAGAAACCAATTTTTCCCATTTTGATTTTTTCCATCAGCTCTTGCATCCCTATGCTTGTGTGTTTGCATTTCCAGCTGTTAGGTGCTATCTCATATTTTTATTATCATCCTCTCTTAAAGCCCCATTTGGCATAGAGGATACCAGTTGTATGAAGGCCATCCCTCAGATGCATGTTTTGGAGGAAGGTTATTCTCCCTCAGCTACAGGGCCTCTACAGCATGCAATCACAGTCCTGCTCTGGGTTCTCTGGCAATTTGGAGCCCTGTAAACTTACTGTGTGACACTGTGAAAGCTCAAGAGGGTCTGTCTGCAGGGAAGGGAATAGGATCAGATGTCATACATGGGGTGTAATGTGAGATGGAGACTCAGAAATGACAGAAAATCAAAATGAAGCTGCAAGATCTGCAGCTGTACCCTCAAAGGGTCCGTAGGCAAGTGCCTTAACACAAGGGGTCAGGGCAGGCACAGGTGTCTGCATCTGAAAGGAAAGAAGGGTGCAGCAATTCTTGTCAACACTTATATCAGTCCAGCCCTGCTCAGGCTTACGGAAACTTACCCCCTGATCCTGAATTGCAGTAGTCTGATGCGCTGTCCTGCTCCACTTGGGCCTGTGTGGAGATGTGACTTGGGAAGGACACTTTGATAGGCAAGTCTTTCTCCCTCAAAAATGAATTGTACTTTTCTTGTCCTAAATCAAGTCAAACAGCTGCTATTTATCTATTTAACATGAATTTCCAATAAACTGTGCCATGAGAAGGATGTGGGAATGCAACTTGGACTACTCCATCTCACATCAACCTAAAATACTTCAGTGCGAGTCAGATCAATATTCAGCTGGGTATTCCCTCAGCAGTATGTCTCTTTACAAGCGTTGCTTGCCTCCTTGTTATTCTCTCTGAACCAAGCTAGTTGACCACATCAGTCGTAAGGTACCTAAAATCCTGTGTTCCCCTGCTGTACCTGGCAGAGGGTGTCAGCAGTGTGGGGAGATCAGAGGGACTCAGATAAAGATCACAGATGTAGCTGGCTTCTTTAACTTTGTTAGGCTTCTTCCAAAGACGGATGGGTCTCTTTGGCTGTGTGTCTTTGGGCTGTGCCATCATCTAGGAGTGAAAAATCCAAGCATCCTCTTCCCTGTGTGCTTGCTTGTGCTTGTGATTTTCCATGGGCAAAGTCCAGCTGGAGGAGAGGAAATGAGACTGCCAGACCCTATGGCTGGCATAGGGATTGCTGCTCAAGGCAGCAGGTTTCCAATGAAAAAAAAAGAAGATTCCTAAAAGGCTTCATTGTCTGCTACCCACCTGTAAAATAAGATTAATAATCATTGTCCTGTAAGTTCTTTCCTGGAAGAGGAAAAGGATGAGAATGGAGAGAGATGTGGATGCTAGAGGAAGACACCTGGTATGCCAAATGCCTGTGTACCAAGGAGGCTGTTACAGAGGCTGTGCTGAGAAACAGGAGCAGATGACCTGTCCTTCAAACAAAACCTTGATTTCTGATCTATAGCTGTGTTTCTTACCCTTAGAGCTGCCCTTTCACTTGCACGGGAAAAACTGTCTCCCCTTCTGTAAACACCTAAGTGCTTGCACAGGGGGAAATGGCTCACAACATCATTCCTCACTTTGTGCTCTTTCTTTTGATATACCTTAATATTTCTTCACCTTCATTCTTTTGAGCACTCAGGGCTCTTCACGTCTGGGAACTGTGAGCTGTTCATGTAAAATGTTCCTTTATTCTGGCATGCCAGTACTTAAGCCATCACAGTAAAAACTTGCCTGGGGGACATGCAAAGGGAAACACAACACCTAAGCCAACAAAGGGGGCATGGAGGAGGACATATGGCCCAGGTTGCTTCAATTCATAATGCACACAGGCCAAACAATGTTACTTGGTACTGGGAATCCAATTTCCTTTGCATTCTCTGTGGTGCATGGAGGACACACACACCTAAGGCAAGCCTCTGATGGCACACGTGGCAGGGACTTGGAGTGGGAAAGGCCAAGGCCAATTGCACAGCCCCAAGATCTGCCTGGGCTTGTACCTGGGCAGACGGTTCTTGCTAACGTGAGCAGCAAGGAAGTGATTAGTGATACCAGCCTTCGTGGGTAGAGTTGTGTAGAACAAAACTGCAGGGTCTTCGTATGGAATGTATGTAGAAGGGGATATTTTCCTTAGCTCAGGAGACTGGAGCTAGGAATGTGCTTTTAAATCAACCTGTTGACAAATGGACTGTTCAAGCAACTTCAGCTCTAGAAACTTGATCCAGAGCTCTGAAAGCATGGCAGAGATTTTAGACATTTGCTGTGTAATGGTTACAGAATGGACAGGCTGATGACCATCTGCTCATATGTGTCCCTTTTCCGAAGTCACCATTCTCTGCTCACAACAACCATTTCCAGAGCAATGCATAAATAAGTTAATAGATTCCTATTAAAAGAGAGGAGTATAAACACACAAGTTCAAATCCTGTGAAACAAACCCTCTGAGCAAGCACCAGTAGAAGAGAAACACAAAAGGGTAGTTTCTCGTTCAGGAGATGGAATCATAGTTTAGGAACAAAGTTTTCAGATGTATTCAGGCTTTTCTAAGTCTGCCAAGCCAGATTATTGAAGTTCCTCCCTACCAAAATACTTGTACTGCAGTGCTCAAAATCTAGATGTTTCCTGCATGTGAGCTGGGCAGCTTCTTCAGAAACAGTCTCATTTGGGGTGGGTGTTTTTCTAGTTGGTGTTTCACTGAGCGAATAGTTTCTGGTGAAACTACCATGGGACTCCTGCTCGCTTCGTTGTTCATACAGTGCATGAGACAAGGGAAGAGCCACTTGCTGCCTGTGACAAGAGTTTCTTTGTGTTACTTACAGGACCCAGGAACTCTTCTATTGTTTAATTCTAAAACTTGTGTCACTGTTCCTTCTTTGTCCATAATCTCCTTTATTAGGCTTAACAATACAGGTATTAATAAACCCTATATCACTAAGAGGAATAGTTATTAAAATCAATCATGGAATTATAGCCCCAACAGCATGAATTATACTTGTGCATGGACCATCAATGTAATATTTACATACAAATCAATTTACCTTGTTTATATTGAGTTGCTGTTTACTGTGAGCAGTGATAATTGCTGGGCTGGGCAGGAGCTGGATGGGTCATTTTCAGCTTGGATTCTGGAGGAGGTGAGCCTGCAGGAGGATATCATCTGTCTCGTCATTTGTCAGTCTCCTCCTAATACCTTTTGAAGGCATTGACTAATTTCATCTACATTTGACCCAGGGATAGAGGTTGTTGTGGTGGGGAGATTCAGGGACAGAGATACCTGGTGAACTAGGACTCATTAATTCCACTGCTCAGAGAATAGCCTGTTTGGAACTAACCCCAGGAAATGCTCTGTCACTGGGCCCAAACTTTCCTACAGTTCCCTGGTGTTTGTTATGATGCTTTACTTCAACCATGGTAATTATTCAGCTTGCCGGTCAGGGGTGTTGCATTTACCTTCCAAAACAGGTTTTCACTTACATGTTTGGTAAGTTTGGAAAAGCCAAATCAGATCAAAATTCCTGAGCTGATGCAGAGAGGAGGCACTTCCTTGCAAGTGTTATGCTCAGAAGGATTAGAGGAGGGAGATTGGGAAGAACTACTTGTCTGTTCTTTAGAACAGCACAGCTATACATAAACACAATTTTGTCTGTAGAAACTGCTGATCCCAAATGCTGTTAGTAGTTACAGAAAAGTTGTATGGTTATATATGATTAAATCAGATATTCCTCTTTTTCATTTTGAAAGATGCAGGTAATCCCAAAGTCATGCTGCAAACCTGTTTCCTAGAATGGCTGTCACGACTGAGAAGGAGGGGATGGAATTACAGGGCAGTAATGTCTGTGACTTGCCTTCCCAGCTGGGGAGGCTGTGTGCAAGATCCACACATGTGCAATGTAGCTGTGACCACTGCATGGAAGAGCAGCTGAAGTGCGATGCCTTTGAATGTGGGCAGAATAGCCAGAATATGGCCATTTGTGTAGAATAAGAGATTATTTTTCTCAGGTGAGGCTTGCTAATAGTTCGCAGGTCCTTCAAGGAGGCTCAGATCACATTGCAGAGCAGTTTCTCATCTCAAGACCATGAAGTCGTTTGTGATCCATTACCATGACAGTAGGTGAGCAGTTCTGTAGGCTTTTTCCCTTTCTGTAACACTACAGGTTCCCAAATAAATATGCAACACAGTTACAGTTGTGAAGTGGAAACTAAAGAGAAGTAATGTGAAATATTTGCTTTTGAATGCCAGCATCACGTTTACAGTAATTTCATGAGCTTTTTATGTGAAGCCCAGTTACTCATTGTCCTTACCCAAACATCAGGCCTGTATCTGCAGGGAATGAAGCAGGCATTTAACTTCAAATGGGAAGGAGCCCTATCCCAAGGTAACAAAAGGTCACTACATCCTCCTGTAAGAACAACAGATTCACTTATTCTGAGGTGCTGCTTGCGCACATCCTCTCTGCTGCCCTGTTTCTAGGCTAGAGTCAAGTAAAATGTGACTTGTGATTCCTGTGGGAATAAGGAGGGATCTGGTTGTTCATTGCTTGCAGGCTTGTAGCCTTAAATTTCTCTGGTAAGTCAGTGCAGTCTGTCTTGTCCCATTAGATGTGGAAACTGTCATTCTGCTGTAGGATCCTTTCTTCATCTCTCTGTCTGTGGATAGGGCTGATAAATGAGAGAGAGTTTTGTCCACAACAACTTCAGTAAAAAGCAAACAAAAAAAAAAAACAAAAAAACAACCAAACCAAACCAATAAAAAAAACCAAAACCACACACACACAAAAACAACACCAAAACACCAAAAACCACAACCCCCCAAAAAAAGTACTTTCTTCAGGAAAACTTTTTAGTATACATCTGACATAGGGCTGGAGGGGTTTGTCGCTTTTGTTCTTTCAGATTCAAAATATAAACTCATTTTACACTTCTAGATTGCTGAATGTTCTTGAATTTCCATTATAACCAGAAGTGTTCCTAGATGGAAACAGTAGGAAAACAAGGACAAATTACATAAGGGGAGGAAAGCAAAAGAGAGGAAAACTGTAATTGAAAGGAAAAAAAAAAGGTCGATTTTTTTCCCATAAAAATATTTTCATTAAGGGCTTTTCCCCGGTGCTTTGAAGATGTGAGGCAGAAAGAAGGAAGGTGCTTTTCAAAGGTAAAATTGGTATAAAACAACTATTATTTAATATCTTGCTGCTGCTGCTATTTTTGTGTGTTTCCCAAAGCTGAGGTTTGAATGGGGAAATGTAACAAAATGAAACGCTCCCAGAACTGAGCCTTTGTCTTGTACTTCCTGCTGTACATCAGCCTCATTCCAAGCAGTGTCAAGTCTGTTATTTGACATTAGCTTGAAGGCAAACTTTTATGCTGGAGTTGAAATAAAAGGCTGTGCTTTATATTTCCTACTTTTCATCAGAAACAGGGAATGTGCAAATGAAACAGAATTTCCTGTTTCCAGCCTTTCAGCAAGTGCACGTTTCACTTTGTGTTCCTTTCCCATTGCAGAAGGGGAATCAAAACCAAGATGCACTTGAAAAAGGAAGGATTCTTGCCTTCATATTATGTTTTCAAGAATAAGTCTCAAACATGTCTGGACATGACACGATCTTAGTAAGGGCTTTGATTCACAAGTGGGAACACTTTGTATTGGGACAGTTGTTGTTATTCCTGCCCGAGCTCTCTGCTCCAGCCCTCAGAGGATACCGCCTCCGCTGCAGGGGTGTCTTGGTTGGTCATGAAGCAGCTGAACTGCCACAGTTTATAACCAAACAACCTGAAGTAAAGCTGTGCTGGTTTCACCTACTTCACAGTGTGACCAGCTGCACGAGAAGTCTAGTTGTGTCAGATCTTCAGCTCATTAATATCCCCCTAAGACATCAAGCAGACACACAGCTGTTCCAGTTATACCAGGTGAATATCTGGCTTGTGCTGGGGGGGCCCACCTAGGAGAAGCAGCATTAGCAACCAGGCAGAAAAAAGCTAGTGTAACTCATTAGAAGAAGAGATTGTAAAAGAGACAGTGTTGTGCTGAAGGGACACCGTTGTGATAGGCCTTCATTTTAGAGATAGGTTACTAGTTAAAGTTCTCTTGGGAAAATTCAGAGTGTTTGTATACTTAAGATTTGAGCCTAGCTGCATGGTTTTTGGAGTGCAGAGAGGCAGAAGTGTGAAACATAATGGAGGGGACAAGTCTTGCAACAGAAAAGGAGCACCAAATGTGACCAGGCCTCATGTTTGTCACAGCTACTAGGAGTGGTGGGGATTGATCTACAGAGAGCATCTTGCAGCAGGTCAGAATCAGCAAGGGCTCATCTTTGAGGAGGAGCCACAGGTGACATTCTGCCTCATGGTTATATTTATTTGTAGTCATCTTTTAGCACAGTCTTGAATAGCAGAATTTTTGAGGTGAAGTGGCCAAGCTCCCTGGTGAGCCAGCCTCGCGCTAGCCTTAGTGCCACATGAAGTATCACCATGTCACACCAAAGCATGTCCCAGGGCTGTCCCATCCTCCATGTAGCACCAGAGCAGGCATGGCAGAAGCCATCAGGCCCAGGACACCCGCTGCTGCTCCATGCCCTTTGCAAACTCCAGTGTAATGCCCGAGCCACCCGGCCAGCTCCAGGAGAGAGCTTCCCAGTCAGGCTGTGCATCTTGGTGCAGGGATCAGCAGTAGCACGGCTAATAGGCTGATGTTTAAATGGCTGTAATTAGTCTTCAAAGTAACCATTATGATGAAAGGGGGAAATCTCACATTCCTCTCCACACTATCATTTTAGGGAGTCTGGCAGCACCCCAGAAAGGCAACACTGCATCCACCAAAGCTATCTGTTTGCAAAGAATACCTCACCCTTGATTTATAAAGACCTTTTTTTTCCAGGAAAAAAAAAAATAAATCATACACTCATGCACTTGTGAGTTAAGTGTTCTGTTCTCTCCATTCCTGTGGGTTGTTATCTACCCAGTAGGTAAGCAGTTTGCAAATATTTGACTGGAAACAAAAAGAGATAAGGATAGGTGATAATGTGCTAGTGCTGCAGCAGGCATGTCCCTGCCAAGCTGCATGGTAACTGCAAGGATACAGTTCAGCTTGTCATATCCTAGAGTGTGTATCTCATTCTAGGCCTCTTCTATTTTCTTATTTATCTACTGCAAATTTCATTTGAGTATTTGAAATGCTGATATTTGTCTATTGCATTAGTCCTCTTTCTGTGCCCCCTTCATATTTCAGAGAAACTGAGTGGCAGAAGGGATGATAAGGGTAATGCTGCTACTGTTAAATGCTGGTACTGGCTTACTCTGGAAAAGGACCTCTTTGTTTCCAAGCCTCTCCGCTTTGGGAGGAGAGTAGGTTGGGGAATCTCCTCTCAAGAGCGTTCCTCTGCGCAGTGCTGTTTGTTCTAACCCCTTTTTGGAGGATATTAGCAGTTTCCATCCTCCTCCTAATTCCACTGCCATAAAACATTCTTCTTACTCATGAAGTAGAATACCTAGATCCACCTTCTTGCCTCCTGGCTAATTACTGTCATTATCTGGCTAGACAAACTTGTCATGAGATTAGAATCTTCTCACAAAACAGGGTCATCTCAGGAAGTTCTGGCTATCCGGTTTTGTGTAAATCAGTCACCTCTGCAGCTGAAAGGCAGCTCAGATTCTGGAGAATTCACACGCTCCCAGGAGGGGAGCAGAAGAGCAATTTCCACTTAGGAACTGATTCCAAAGGAGCTGGGTGTTCCCACTGACATCAGTGAGGCAAAGTATACACCCACTCTCTTGCACCTGCTCGAGGAGTTATCCTTTCAAGATACTGAAAAGTACTAAACACTTACACCAGTTCCATTGCCTGGATGTATCATTACTGGAATAAATTTGTTATAACCTACTTACTCTATCCTTCACCCCTGCTCTTTTGCAGTTTAACCCAGTATAACTCCACAGCAAGCTTAAACATAAAGAGAGCAAAGGCAGGAGCCACAAACCAGGTTAGTCATTTTTTCTGTTTTTTTAGGTTTCAGGTAATTCCAGCATGAGATACGCAGCTAAAAAAAAGAAGAAAAAGTTCAAACCTCTGTTTAAAACAGAAGCTTTTGTAGGCACCAGGTGGTTTGCCCTTAATGCTGTGGGGCTTCTACACAGCCCCTCTTGGATCTGGTTGTTTCAGTGTGTTGAGAATGTAGGTCTCCTGTGCTTAAGCAATTGAAGAGTCAAGCACCTCTTACCTAATTCCTTTTCTAAGTAGGCAAGCAGGAGGAATCCTTCCTCCTGTAAACCTCTGGTGACACTTCACTTTGCATACTAGCCCACATAGAGCCTGCCATGCCAAAGAGCAGTATGTCACTAATGTACTAAATAACTGTATTGTGCTTTAACAGGCCTGTGGCATCAAGGAAATTTTTATTACTCCATGAACCTCAGAAACAGAAATGTGTGCAGTTACAGGTTTCTGTAATCATAGCTGCAGCTAAACAATACACTCCCTCCCTCACCACCTCAGCTAGGATGTCTCTGGCTGTCCTGTACATCTGCAGTGACTCTGCTTGAAGTCAGAGACCTGCCTTAAGAAGATGATTGTCTTCCCAACTATCTGCTCTACATTTGCCTATGTGCAAGAGTGGATTGTCTGATGTCCTCAACATAAGAAGGACATGGAGCTGATGGAGCAAGTCCAGAGGAGGCCAGGAGGATGATAAGGATCCGGATCACTCCCCGTATGAAGACAGGCTGAGAACATTGGGGCTGTTCAGCCTGGAGAAGAGAAGGCTGCGTGGAGATCCCATAGCAGCCTTCCAGTATCTGAAGAGGGCCTACAAGGATGCTGGAGAGGGACTCTTCATTGGGGACTGGAGCAACAGGGCAGGGGTGATGGGTTTACACTGAAACAGGGAAAGTTCAGGTTAGGTATAAGGAGTAAGTTCTTTATCGTGAGGGTGCTGAGGCACTGGCACAGGTTGTCCAAAGAAGTGGTGAATGCTTCATCCCTGGTAGTGTTCAAGGCCAGGTTGGACAGAGCCTTGGGTGACATGGTCTAGTGTGAGGCATCCGTGCCCATGGCAGGGGATTGTAAATAGATGATCTTAAGTTCCTTTCCTACCCCAACCATTCTATGATTGCCCAGAAGACAAATTATGGAGGCAGAAAGTTTCCCAACTTGTTTACCTGGGAACAGACAGCCACAGAGAAATGGGCTCTCCTGGAGAAGCCTGATGGAACTGGATGGAGACAAAACTGATGAGGAACTACAGGGCTGAAAAGGACATAGTAATAGGGGCTGTGGGGTGAAATAGCAAAAGAAAGATGGGCCATGAGAGCTGGAAACCCTGCAGCCACCCTAGAAAGAAGGGGGCATCAGTGCCCAGGGGATAGAACATAACGAGACCATGCAGATGTGTTGGATGCCAATCTTGCATTTTGTTGTCTTGTACCTCCCTGTGCCCTAGTTTCCAGGTGATTAGAGCAAGGATAATAGGCATCTCCTTTGCAGGGTGCTTTGAGATCTCCTGATCTCCAACATGGTTGTTTTTCATCCACCCCTGTGCCACATCCTGGAAGCAGTTTCTCATTCTCTAGTGAGGGACACAACTGTACTGGAAGAAAGGTGCTGTGAGCCATTCTTTCATTTTGCATGTGAGCCTATCTCTAGGCCCTGTTGCAATCCACTATTCAAATTGTACCTTTAAGAGCAAATCAGTTAGATTCTCCTTGAGCTTTTCCTTGCCTGTCATCCCTATGATACCTATGTATTTCGCAAGTCTTTTGTTGAAAAACCCACTGATGTTGTCCCCGTTGTAGAGACTAAACTGAGGCTGGTACGGACTAAGCTTAAAAACAGAAAGTTCTTTCCTTTGGGTGACTGAGTTCCCTGCAGGTGATCGTTCAACAAGGGGCTGTGTGCACACATACTTAGTGAGCAACCCTGAAGAATTCCCGTTCTTTACTTAGCTCAGCAAGGGCAGGGTAGTTGCCAAGTCCTGAGGGCAGCAATTAGCTGCCCTTATCCTTTCGCTTCCTGCAGTTCCCTGCTTCACTTACACATTATTGTCCAAATTCAGCAGATGTTGAGGCTGGGGTGCTGCAGACAATAGTCTTCTCCTCTGATTCATCCTTAGAGCAGGCCCTGTCCTGTGTTGGAAAAAAAATAAAATATTACCTGCATGTGTAATGAGGCTGTTTCATGATGCATGCACACAAGACAGCCAAATGAGGGTTGTACAGACATGCTATTTCCAAAGGTACCCAAATAAATCAAGCTTCCTGCTTCCTTTATAATGGCCCCACTTGGACACATCCAACCAGCTCTGGGGTGAATCCTACTGCTTGGAACCTCAAAGTGAACATGGTGGTTGTCTTGGAGTGCTGAGCCATTCCCTCAAGAGCTCACACTTCTGCACCTTTGTATAGCGGTGATGTGGCTTGTCCTAGAAGGGACAATGTAGGAACTGAAAAAGCCATGGGCACTAGTAAAAAGGTCTGTCAGCTCAGCTGGCAGTGGTGCTGGAAGAGGCTTCTTCCAAACCGCTGGTTCTGAAAACTAGTTTATGTGCCTGGATCGTAGCAGCTCTGTACTACAGCTGAGCCCACTTTGCTGTTCAACACAGGCTGCTCCTAAAGTTCAGTCTGGGTCCTCAGCACCCCAAGCAATTGAATGCTGCCAAGTAAGATGTGCTTTGACTTTAGAGTGTGAGGAGTTAGGCCAAAACAGGAGTGCTACAACAAGAGAACATGGGGAAAATGCAGTTACCCCACGTGTATGTTCTTGTGGTAACTAAGGTTGTTACAGACATTGGCAATGCAGGTTCTGTGTATCCAAAGACTTTTGCAACCAGTAATATTGAGGGCCTACACTTCTGCCAGGGTGCTGCTTCTGGTGCCTGCAAAGCAATTAACCTCACTTTTTTTCATTCTATTATAGCTGGTCTTCACTTGCACTAGCAAGTATGGTGATACAGTTGAGAGTGAACAAACAGCACGCTCTAAGGAACAGCTGCTAGCTGCAAGGATTGCCAGACAGAAAATATTCCTACTGATGTGCAGCTCAAGGCTTCAACTACCTCTCATTCCTGCTGAGAACGTGTTTATCAGCAGGCTTTTAACAAAGGGACAGCCACTTCTACATCTTATTCTCCCTCTGAAGTGCTTCTACTTTGGTTTCATCAGCTCTTTGTAAGATCCAAGATGCTAACTGTCACTCCCTAGAGTAATAGCTGCGCTGTGTTCCCTCCAACCAGGGTCACATACGTCTGAATTCTTCCCCTCATCTCAACTTCTTGATATTAGCAGAGAGGAACAGTTAGATCAGAAGATACTACTGTAGGAGTGCCACATTTTGAAAAGGAGCAAGTTGTTCCTGTCTTCTAGTGAGCAGGACTGTGCTGGCTGTGATGGCAGCCTAGCTCCTGACAGTTCTGTTGGGCCATGGGGTCAGAAGGTAAAATAGACCACTCAACTTCTAATGGTGAAGGACAGCTCCAGCAGAAAAGTCTGAGGGAGAGAGAAAAAGCCCCAGCTTACAGTCTGTTGGTCTGGGCACTTGCCTGAGATACAGCACTGCTCAAACCCTGTTGTGCTGCTTTTGGATCGGAAGTTTTGCATTTCCCCCAGTACTCTGTTTCAGACTGACAGAGCTGCTGACCTCCAAGGTTGTGGTACCCCTTCCTCTGTATCACCTCCAGCTATTCTGTTTGGTGACATGATACTATCAGGGAGGTGAGGGCTTCAGTGCTGGCTTCTGAGCCATAGTGCAACTCTCACGGGGTTGATGCAGCAGGAGTAGCTATTTCTCTGTCCTGCCAGGGAGGGAGAGGCCCTTGAACTGTGTGCTGAGAGGGGTAATTGTTGCAGCGTGTTTTCACCTGGGGAATGATTAAACTAAGATTTCTAATCTTTGCTTGGCATAAGGGGAGATGGAACCTTGAACTTTAGTCTCCCATCCTCCTTTAGACTCTTGCTAGCAACATCACTTTTTCCTCTTCGTTGTAGATCAGGAGGGTGAAGGAGTAAGTGCCTGGTGCATGGGTCGGGTTGTGGGGCCAAAAGGAATGCAGCAAAGCCGGCCAGCTGGGTGCAGAGCAGCATCAGCCTTGCTGCGTCCTGCGAGCTACACGACCTTCTCCCGTTTAGATTTATGCTGGGGAGCAGCGCCCCAGCACAGCCAGCCTGGTACTGCATGCCCTGCTTCCCTCCTCCTGGCGTGCACACAGGCACCTGCCTCGTACGAGAAAACGCAAGGATTTCCTCTCAGCTAGCAGGACCTCCCTGCCAAAGCAGATAAACGGCTGAGCCGTGTTTAATGCTGCAGGGCTGCAGTCAGCACAGTTAGCACCCACAGTTACCCTAGGGCCACAGCAGAGACCTCTTCCAGAAGCACTTAATGTAGGCTTGTCTGTCAGTATCTGGGTGAAACTGCATCAAGTCCATTCAGTTCACATATGAGGCTTGTCCGCTACATCCAGCTAGTCGAGCAGAACAGGCAAGTGTACTGTTAGCACAGTGCTGTTTGTCCTTCACAAATCACTTTCATCTGCTCTTCCCCCCACCCCAGTTTCTGTTCTGGAAAAGAACAGCATTAGTTTCCAACACTGCCTCAGACAAAACACTTGAGGTTTTCTTGTTTTCTAGCATGCTACTTCCCTGTCCTGTCTTGGATTTAGAGTTTTGCCCTGGGGCAACCAATCTGCCTGTGCTCTCTCTTCACTCTTATCAGTTGCTAAAGCCAGTCCCATCTCTGCAAACCCATGGGACAGTGATGGAAGCGAGGGATAAATAAGAGTTAATGTCACTGATGTAAAACCACAGTGTATTTGAGTGTTTGTTGAGAACTTCACAAACTACAAACCACTCTGGGGGATGCTGGAAATAGAGATAAATGAATCTGAGTAAGTTCACAGACCATCATGATTGGTTTTGCTTGGTCTGTGGGAGTCCTTTTTCCTACCAGAAGCCATATCTGCACAGATAGCAGCTCTCCCCTGGGCTGGATGCTGGTGTTTTCATTCCTGGGTGATTTGTGGCAGTGACCACGTCAATGCAGATGCAGTGGTCAAATGTTTACTAGTTTATGAGTCCAGGACCAAAGGTGTTATGGTAACCTGGTCACATGCCCTCCTAGTGATCAGTTCTTGAAATCCAAGTTATGGTGACACACTGAGTTGAAAAATAAAGAAGGATCCAAAGAACAAAAACCTGCAATACCCAGGAAACATTTCTGGGGCTGAGCTCATCTTTTTTGGACGATATATTCCCTCTACTTGCTAACAGTGCTTGGTTCTGGCAAACTTTCTGGTACCTTGAAATGTGCTGTCTGGAATACAAACATCTCATCGCATCCTGACACCTCATTGTTGGTTCTTGATTGTTGTGAAATGTAATTTTGCCCTATGGCTGAAAGGCAAACAAAAGAAACCATCTCTTCAAGCCTGGAAGTAACACTGAAAGCTTGTGTGTCATAGCAAATGGGATATACCTTGAGCAAAGGTAAAGGGAAAAGCAGGAAAAGAATGAGGGAAAAAAAGGAAATAGAAACAGAACCATTCACACTGTTATGTTGACTAGACTTGATGATCCCTCTGAACTCTTTTAGGTAGTTTTTGAACCAGTTTATACCTTTGAGTTTCACTTTAGGCTGTAGCAGTGATCTCCGTGGGTAAATGATGCGCTCCAAAAGTGGAAAAGAATGATAGCACCAGTGAGCCTATTCAGGCAGCAGCCTTGGAGCGAATCACTGGCCAGAAAAGCTCTCCTATTTCACAACTGCCTTCTAAGATTTGCAATTATTTTTGCCTACTTCTTGTGTTACAGGATGAAGAGAAAAATCATTCCCTTGTTGCATTCTCTGCTTCACTTGAGCTCCAGCATGTTCCCCTTCAGTCTTCTTCTTTTCCAGTGAGAGAGCTCTAGTCTCCTTTTTTCTCCCCTGCCGCTGCCACCATTTTAAGTCCCTCATCAACAGTGTGACCTTAGACTTTCCTTGCTCTGAAGAACAAAATAGTCATAGCAGTGGGATGACTTAAGAGTGCAAGTGGCTTCAAGATGTTTCTGCTTTATTAAAGAACACTGTGGCACAACTGTATTTTCTTAACACCTTCTAATATCCTCTGGGCTTTTTTGGCCTTGCAGGGCACTGTGTAGGAGGAGGAAAACTCCTGCTACATCCAGGCTGGACAGCTTTAGGAAGGTCTTTGAGTTTTACTGCTTCAATCTGCTGAGACTGTAAGGAAAGAATAGGCAATGTTTCTGGCAGGTTGGGGAACAGCAGTGTATAGGGGTGAAGAGGATTCTGCTTTAGGAAGACATCTGAGTGAGGTTTATGAAGGGAAGGAGGAGGAAAAAGCAAAACAAAACCTCTCTGGTTTGGGCTAGACACAAAAGCTTGAATGGGGATCAAAAGCTTGAGTGTATCTCAGGCTCTGAAAGGGGCAGCCTGAGCAGAGTAGCTGTTGCTGTGCTACCTTCACTGTAGGAATTGCCATTACTTCAAATGGGTTGAATTCCTTCTGGCCTAACTCGTGGCAAGCAAAGAGAAAAAGGAGTGGCTCCCATCCTGTCAAGAGTTTCTTTTCCTTCCCCCACCAAGTTTCTATTAAACTGCCTTTGGGCAAATGCCTCCTGAAAGTCAGTAATTAAAGTCTGTGGTGTTGCATGAGGATAAGTGAAGGCAGAGTGTGCAAAGGGGAGTCATGAGTCTCAAAGTGCAAGTTCCATTTGCATTTCTTTGCTTGTAAATGATGTATATTTGATATAGAATTGCTAAGGACAACAAGCACAGCAGTCTTATTTCTGTTCTACAGCACAGGGTAACTAAGCCCTCATACTCAGAAATCACAGAGCCCTCAAAAACCTCTTAAGGCTGGTGCAAACTTGGTGAGACACAGTGGTTTAGCCTACATATTCTGAACTGCATTTATCTGCTAATCATCTTTCAAGCATTTTAGTATCTTTCTGTAACCTTGTGGGCTAGCAAAGTAGTTCTTCTGCTTTCTTTCCTTTCTTCAGAATCAAAGCTGGGCATCTCATATAACTGCAGCTGTAAAGGGGGAAGATTGCTCTGAGATGAAGAGCACTGTCACCACAGCTGGTGACACTACAGACTGTTTTCTGGAATGTATTTTTTCCTGAGGACCCTGCATCCCTTTAAGGTGCAACACTTGACGTGCGTTAAACAAGTAGCATTGCTGTCATTATGATATGACCCAGGGCAACCATCAGTCTGTCTAGGGCTTCTTCTCTGGAATAAATGAAACTGGGACTCCATCTCCATTACTGGACTTCACCCTCTGGGGAAGACAGCTAAAACTTCCCTAGGCCTTCAGACAGCTTTCTTCTTCCTCCTGCGCCTCCCCAGCCCCACAATACGAGAGCGTGTTTTCAGTTCCTTCCTACAGCAACAGGATTTATTGAAGTGTCCGGGTGGAATGAATTCTGTTGTTATAAGACCTGCTCAACACACTCTGCTGACAGACAGAATGAGAAACTCAAAACAAAAAAGAGCCCATGAGGTCGTTTCTGTTCAGCCAGATGGACAGATCTGTAGTCTTGCAGAACAAAACCTTTTTCCCTGTCCTCTCAGTCAAACCCAAGCTTCCTCCCTCACTTCAGACCTTTTCTTTTGTACAGTCAGAGTGACCTCTCACCCGGGGCTTGCCTGCCCAATTTGTAAGCCCTTTAATAATGATAATCCATTATCCTACTTTACACATCAAAACGCACACAGACTCCTCCCAGACAAGAGAATTTAGCAGATGAACCATGGGTAAAAAGCATAATCATTTATACAGCTGATGCTGTTCATGGGTATCATTTTTCTCCTTCTCCTCAGCAAAAGGAAAAGATTTCTCCCCCTCCAACTGTTACAGAAGTAGCGTTTATAATTAACCATTGTAGTATTAGTTTTAATCCAGGCACAAAATCATTCTGCTGTGGATGTACCATGTAGTGAGGATGCAGCTGGCAAAGCCTCACTGTGCCCCAGTGTCTCACTAAGTCCACTTCAGAGATGGCCTGGAGAAGGGGACTGGATCAGGTTTTCCCTCACTGCAGTGCTGTGTGGGGTTCTCTGCAGTGCATGGTAGCCTTTGGCAACTGCCTTAGTTTCTGACCATCTCTAAGTCGTGCTTTATGCACTTATGGAGCATCTACCACAAGAAGTCTCTCATTTGAGCTGGAGATTAGCTCTCTGTCTATGGCAAGTTCTTCATGGAGGAATAATTCATTCCCATTTATGGAGGAAACAAAATGATCACATCCTGTTTCGGCTTCTCTGGCAGTTGATAGCTCCTAGTATCATTCTGGATCTGGTGGTAGGAAATGGCAGTGAATCTGCATACATTGCTACAAATACGGTGTGTTAGAGCTCCTTCATTCCCTGGACCTGAAAGAGGGGGGTCAGATGGTGCATGCAGTGGATGTGTAGTACTCTGCAAAGGGGTGGAAAGCATTGTCGCTGCAAATACATGGGCTGTTCCACACAGTCCTTCTCCATTACATCATGGCACTTGAGTTGGCACAGCTTGTCATGCTTGCCGTAGCATTAACACCTTGTAGATCTATGTAAATTTCAGTGTTGATGAATTCAGCAGCTTCCTCTTGAAAACCTTTATTGGGTGACTTCTACACTGCCCCCACAAAGCCCTGTTCCTTGAAGTCAAGAGGAGATCTGGGTGTGGTGTAAAGTCAAGATCAGACCTGTAAATCGGATGATAAAGAGAAGTGAATCAGTAGGAAATGCTCTTGGGGAACAACATATTCCTCTCCCATCAATTAAAAGCACAGGGAATGGCTCACGAATAGCTTCCTTCCAACATGTATTTTAAAAATGTGATGTTCTAATAGAGCTTTCTCATGGGCTGAGGACATGAAAGCATACTCGTGCTAAATACATTATTCAGGCCATCTAATACAATGTCTTTCTGAAGAAGGCTATGCAAATCTGTGTGGTTAGGCCAAGGATGTGTTCAGACCTCTTGTACAGTATTAGCATATCCTGTGGCAGAGCGCAGTCCCCAGCAAATTGACATGCTGTGTGCTGTGCCCCAAAAATGTTTGATGTGGCTATTCAGGCTTCAGGTGCTCAGCCCTAGGGGACATCTTCTGCTGTGTCCCAATCTCTCAGGTACTCTGAAAGCCTCCCTTATTCTCTGGCTCCCCCCGAAATATCCACGGCATGCCACTGGGGAAATTATTTGCTATTTCTGTCCTTTCTGTTGCTGAGTTTATTTTATTAATGTTATTCCAGCTTTCTTCCTGACTTTTTTCTTCCTTGTTTCTTAAGCCACTGGTACTTGGCCTATTGTGGGTCATAAGTCATTGAAAGGTTGCCCAGGACATTACTGCAAATAAAAATGAAAAAAAACATGCCCATGCATGCTGATAACCAGAGCCCAGAGACAGAGACAGGAAGTGAATGCGTGCATTTTCAACTGGCAGCAGGCACAACCTTCCTGGTGCTCTTTGCTCACATGAGCTGTGCTGGCGCCAGCTGGCTTTGTCCACAGAAAATGAGGTGGTCTTCCCTTGAAAGACAGACTGAAGAATGCCCTTGCCCGCACTGGCCATCACTGCGCACATTGGCTGCACTTGCAGCATTTGCCATGCTCCTCCCTTGCCCCTGACACTTCAGCTTTGCTCCTGCCACCACCCATCTTGGGACTTTCTGTGTGGCTTATGAGGTAGTGTTAATGGAGTTGGGTGCCTTTTCATGAGCTGTTTGATAATGTTGCTTGACTCTCGAGCAACAGCCACGGCTAATAAAAGAACCTTTGAATGCTCTGCAGATGGAAAATGTCATACTGGGAAAATCAATCCACAGATCTACTCTTTGATGTAATTGAGCTGCAGGCAGATGTTTTCGTGTACTGCAGCATCTTCCTTGCTAGCATTGTGTTCGGTCATGCAAGTCCTGGGATAAGCAGCTTCTCACTGCAGCGCGTTTAGAAATACAAGTAGGATTCCTTTCTCATCCAGGCTGTGTCCCTTTGGAGTGCCGCAGGATGGATGAGAGGGAAAACAGATTGGCAGTGTCTATCTGAGTCAGTAAATCTAGTTAACGTGTTCAACAGGGGATTCCAGGAGTGACCCATTCAGTCTTCTCTCCATCCAGGCCCCAGCACAATACAGGCTGGAGTAAATGAGATGATGATAAAGCAAATATTTGGCAAGTCCAGTCGCTCAGAAGAAAAGCCAGGAAGTTGGTTTGTCAGCAATTCCGTCTAGTTTCCTCACCTTTTTTAAAGTGAAAGACCAAAGTACAGCTACTTCCATTGCTAGGAGTGAAACTATAAGGATCAGGTAGGAGCTCTGTTCAGGCAGCAATGGTCGGGACTTCTCATTAGAAGACGAGACACACTGAAACATGTTGTGATACTTTCTTCTCTTACTCATTATTGCATTTGTACCTTGAAACAGCATGAAACTCCCAACAGGCCAAGTATTACACCTGCCAACCTGCAGAGAATCTCCATAAACAGAGAAAAGGGCATCCCTTTATACCTACAGGTCTCACATCACACACTGAAATAATAAATAAACACAACCTGTGAACTCATTACATTTTTATGAGCCTACATTTTGGGCAGGAGTTTCTTTTTAGTGACATTTTTTTAGTATCAGTTTCCAACAGCTGAAACTAAAAATAGCAAATTACCACCTAATCTAATCTAGCCTGACTCAGTGACTTTCTTCCAGGTTTATGTGGTTTTTATCTCAGTCTCAGTTATTGAAAATTAACAGCCTTCCACGAGAGAGCTGCTAGACAGTGCCAGTCCAGGGGAAACTCAGGAAGTACAGTGCCTTGCGAGGGGTTGTGAGCTTTGTTAGCGAGGCCTGAGTCTAGCAGCACAGATTGCCTCCCAGAGCACCTTCCCAACCAGTCTGCCTTTAGAATCCCCTCACTTCCACCTGTAGCTGTTCCAAACACACATTGTGGCAGCAGGAAAAGGCATTTATTTACATGGCAAAGCAGCACTGGGATAGTACTGGTGTGCTCTGTCCTCGGTAAGAAAACCAAGCAGGTTTTGGCCTTTAAAAAAGTCGTTTGTTTGTTTTGTTGTTTTGTTTGTTGGGTTTTTTTTTTTTTTTTTTTTTTTAAGTTTTCTTCCTTATTTTGCTTCTCATCATTCGTTTTCTCCCCATTTTTCAGCCTTCAGCCCTGGAAGCTTTAGGTGTAATTGTGCATTGCTCATAGAATGAGGGGCTGGCTCTGCTCTACATCACACGTGATAGGGACTGTTGAAGAGGAACGAGCAGAGGGAAACTCCATCCAAGGCCTTTTCATTCAGCCATCCCCAGATTCCCACGTAAGTACTGCTACAATTTAAACCCAGTATTATTATTTGGCAGCTCTGCTTGGGGCACAGCACTATGTCTATACGCATAATAGTCTGTCCCATCTTTTCTGCACAGCACTTCAGTAACTTCCTCGTAACAGTTTGTTCTCTTTATTGTTTTTCTGTTTGTTCTTCTAAAGTGCAGAAAGGTTATTTCACTTCAGATCTCAGAGTTAATGGCAGACAAAAGGAAGTGGGTGTGAAGTAGCACTGTAAAACCTGGTGCCCTTTCTATTTATAGCTCCATTTGAACTTTCATTCATTTAGTTGCTATTTTGGTATGGCAAACATTCCATCTCCAGGAGAAAGTACATTAGCAGCGCATGTGAGCAGGAGGGAGAGCACATCGGTCATGCAGGCAAATATTTAATGGTCTAGAAACCATTTGCTGTTCCCAGAAAGCATATATAACCAAAGCGATACTGAAGTGAAGCTTCCCTTGCACAGTCATTCAGCTAATAAGCAGAGCAGTGTTTGGAAGTAAACTCAACCTTTTTACTGACTTCGTATCTTCGGTTAAATTTTAAATCAAAGGAATCTTTAGTATTTCTGTTCTCGGTGGAATATGTTTGCCTGATAAAATAAATGCCTTTGGTCATTTTGTCCCATGCTATGCCTTCTGGGTGGCTAGAGAGGTGTCTAACAAGCATTAAAAAGCTACAGGTGGGCTTTCTCGTCTTGGCCAAGGGGGTTCCTTTGCTGTTCAGTCTCTCACACCTGTGTTACACTGCAGCCAGGATCAGCTCGGAGTCCAGGTCACTGGGCAAGTCCCTTGTGACCAGGCAGATATGAGCTGATGTGGGAAGGCGGCCCACGGGTTGGGGTCAGTGCCCCCTCCAATGAAGATTGCTGCTGTTCTTCTAACACAGCTAAACTGAGATGGAACAAGTTTAATTTGCTTGGGTAGCACAAAGCAGAAAAGCATGTGTTTCCAGTGGTCCATACCCTCTTCCCAAGAGAGATGCTTGAACAGCTTCATGCCTGGATGGTCTTACCACATTGTGCCAGCAGCACACATGAGCATGGGCTGGCTATCTCCAGCTGCCATTGAGCACTCAGCCCAAATGACCAGACACTCGGCTGCATCTGTTTGAAATAAGGGTAGTGTTTGTCTTGAAACAAACCCCTGAGCCATTGTTACTCAGAGCTATGCTTTAGAAACAGCCTCTGTGACACTTGAAAAGTAAGGGATTGCCCCCATACTGCTTGCTGGCAATGGTGAGACTTCAAAAGGAGGGGATGGTTGGAAGTGGATACTCCAGAGATTAGCTGTCAGCTGGAAATAGATGACAATTGCATTGACATCGTGTGTGTTACAGAAGGTGTGAGAAACTCTTTGAACCCCCTTGCCAGCAGGTATGAAATGATCTCGGAAGGGCTGATTAGAGGGGCTCAGTCTGGTGACTGAGATAGGCAGGATGGGTATCACTGGCACAAGCTGTCACTATAGTCATGCATGTGACAAGTGCAGTTGCAATCTATAAGGGAAGGTCAGAGTTTCACAGCAAATGGGCTGGTGTGAGCCTGTTCTCAGCCCAGCATCCTTTGGACTACATCATTAACTGGTGGAAATCCCCCTCTGTGCACCTCTGATTTTCTCTGGTCAGAGCTCCAGCATCTGTGTAAAATCTGTGTAAGTCTGGCTCATTACTTCTCAAACAGAAGGTGGATAATTTCAGGTGAAGTCCAAATCCCACCTTTGCTGCATACCATGATTCATGATGCTGCTGTCCTTGGAGTAGGTGGCCAATTTGCTTGCTGGATCTGCTGTGCTTAAGGATTTCTCTGAGTACCTTGGGACTCCTTGGCCATCATATAGGCATACTTACCATTAACACCTTCCTTCAGATTGTCATTATTTAGCCGTCATAGTCATAATATGAGTTACCTTAGATTATTCTTTTACTCTCTCACTAAGCTAATTGATGGGTGACACTTTAAAGGTATCCAGAGCCTCCTTTTTCTCATTTTATCTAGTAATATTTGTATCCACCAATACAGACCTTCTTGCATACTCAAATGCCCTCTCACTGAATGCCTTTGTGGACTTCACCAATGTTTACCTGCTGAAGAGGCAGGGCTTCATTCAAAGAAACAGTCTGTGCCATCAGCTTCAATCAAAGCAAAGTAATGAAAGATTCTCAGCATGGTCTGGTGTGGATGTACTTCAAGGCCTTACTGCTTCAAGGCCATAAACGAGCAGGCAGAATGAAAGTTCATTGTGAATTTTCAGTGCTTGGCTTGACAACCTCAATAATACTGCAGGGCAAGTGGGAGAGGGAACATGTGACATCTCACTGGGGCTTGAGGCAAGTGTTGCCAGAGAATGTTTGGTGGTCTATACCGGGCCAGTCCGAGCCCCACTGAACTCAGTGACAAACCCAGAGACTTAGAATGTGTTAGTTTCTGCCTGACAAGTGGGAAAGGGTAGTAGAAGACTGCTTTCCTAATTCATCATCTTTACTGCCTTTTCCTTGAAGCACAGAGAAGTCAGTAGAAAAACACATGCCTTAGGAATTCCCTGAACTGGGAAATGACGGTTTGATTCATTGCTAATAAAGAAAACCCAGAGTTGCAAATCATTTGAGGGGCTCCTCAGTGCTTTTCAGACAGGGACTGGCATCTGTCACAAGCGCCTTCCCTTCCTATGGGAGAGGCACTGCTTGCCATGTTTTTCTTACATCAAATACTGCCTACTCATACTTACAGGTCTTTGTTTACCAAAGCTGCTGTTACGGGCTTAGATTAATCTCTTCAATCAATGTTGTGGCCAAGCTAGGAACCTAGTTGTAGCACTCTAGTTGTACTGACTGCTGCTGAAGGTCTTCCTGTAGCTCAGGGGAAAACATCTACTGAAATGTGAAAATTCACCCTGCAGCCATTTAACTGTGGTCTTTATGTCAGCTCAGGGTTCTGAAGGTCATGCTCTGGGCCTGCTGTGTTAGCACCAGACTGCTTGGTGTCCTGCTCCTTCCAGAACTCACTGCATGAGGGTTTAGGTGCCCCCTTCACCCAGCAGCCATCCCAAACTTCTTCCCACCATCTGTTTCCTTGCATTTTGCTCTTGCAGAATGGTTTCTGTGCCTCAGGTGTGACAAGAAGGAATTCACAAGCAGCAACTACCCTCCTACCTAATCATGAGTTTGGGCTACAACTGCCCAAATCTGCTAGTCAGTGAGTCAGTTGACTGCTGTTGATACACATCTTTTGTCTGGGTATGAATGCATAATAGGAAATTTTGGCCTGTTCTTGAGACATACTGAAGACACAGGTGTGAAATGGCATTTGCTTCAAGCTGCTTATTGCTTTATAAAAAGAAGTTGGATACACTCAGTGGTTTTGACCAAGAGGAGCCTCTTTCTAGTTTATACAGGGAGGATCACCCAGTCATTAAATAGAAGATAATACAGTGGAACCACTAGTCTCCATTTGCAGAAAATGGAGAACCCGTTACTTCGATCTCTTTCTAATTGCATGTGTGTTTATCTGAAGAGGTGGAAGGTCTTTCACTAGACTGGATAATGAAGAAAGAATTCCATCAATCCTTCCCTTCAGTGAGTATGCAGAAACGAACCTCTTCGCAAGCGCGTTGTTCAACATGCGTCGCGTTTGCTCTCTCCATTCTAGGCTGAGATCTGAGCACTGAGGGAGCTGTCCTGTGAGTAGAAGTGAAGATGTGTGTATTGATACTGACATCTCCTATGGCTTGAGCAATCCTGGCCGTGGGGCGAGGTCATTCACACTTTCATGTGCTAGCTAGGGAGCTGAATTCTCACACCCTTATCTATTATACCGGCTAAGGCGTCGCTCTGTTTTCTCTTCTATATGCATAACGAGGTGTTGAGCAACTGCCATGTCATTCCAGAAATTCTAACTGGCTTGGGTGTGTGCTCCTCACAGGAATTACTTCTGGGAATGGCTCTAGAGGGCCAAACAATATGGTTTCCAAAAATGATGTTACTGTACAGCATGCACTGAAATGAATTGCATGATGTAGCCAAACACAATCCCTCTGTTGTAGAGTAGCAGACTCCTCTGCCTGCTCTTTCAGTAGGTGACGTAGCTCCTAGGAGCCCTGTGCTATTTGCATGGCTATCATGTTATAATGTGTGTATGTGCCATCAGGGAATTAGGGTTTATTTAATATCTTCTCTTGTTCAGAATTGCAACGGCACTCTTCATCCTCCCACAGCCCCATGGCTTCAGCCCCATCATTCATTTCACTCAGCTACAAGCAGGACGCATTCCCAAACGGAAGTGACACTGCAGCAGGCACAGATGCTAGGAGGGAGCAACCTTCAACATGGTTAAACTCTCCTTTCTGTGGCTCTGGGCTGCTGGCTGGCCACTGATCTCCCTGAGTACACATGTGAGGCAGTTCTCAGGCAGAGACAAGAGGGCTTTGCCTCCACCGCATCAGTGAGTGTCTCACTCACCCATCATCTGTACTGTTTACAAGCTAGCTGCACTTTGGCTTTCACCTGAAGCAAATCAGCTCACTCTCCAGGTAGGAAAACTCACTCCCCAGAGTGAGAGCTGGTCACATAGAAGCTCAAGCCTTGCTGGCAGTGTGGCCGTCCCTGGCTGTGGGAAGCAGTGAAGCCCAAAGCGAGAACATCTCCCAGAAGGCACATGAGAGTAGCTTGGAAAAACGTAAGGAAGAATTCTGCCCTTTTTCTCCCTTTTTAAGCTTTCTTAGCTCATACTTTAGGGGAAGCCTGGGGATCTGATAAAGCAGCCAAGATAAGAGGAACTCGAAAGCAAAGCTCAAAACTCTTTGGGTGCCTGTCATCAAAGTGCAAATGAGCACTGGCAGCTCAGGGGTCAGGGCACAGATAAGTTTCTCCTGAGGGAAGTGCCCTGCACACTTCTGCTGGCAGGGTTCAGGCAGCAGAAAGCTGTTTGTTGTTCAACACAACACAGAAACTAAGGGTTCAGTCTAGCTTGTACATCCAGAGCTCCATCAGAATGTTATCTGATGGCCCTAGGATACAGCCAGCCTTATATTTTAAATATGGTCCGCAGCTTGTTTATCTAAAGACAATCAAGAACATTTAAATGAGGCTAAAACAAAAGACAAGAAGAGAAAACAAGGAAAAAAGGAGAAACAGGCCTTGAAGAGAGCATAGTTCATGTTCCCTTAGCAAGCCAACAGGATGAGGTAGCTGCTGTGCCTCAGAAGAACTGACCAAATCTCCAGGATGTGAAAGAAATCCATTCTGCACTTGTGTGAAACACACCAGGCTTTAGCAATTCTTGTAAAGGTGGAGATTTCCATTTTGTTAGCACGGCTCTGCTTACACTCACTTTGACGAGTGACTGTGCTGCTGCCTCACCTCAATGGCTGTCTCACTGCTCATGTGGCTTGCAGTTTTCCTCGGAATAGCTATTCACATCTTTGGACCTGCCTTCACTGTCTCCAGGTTGCTCGGGGATCTCTGAGGGTTCAAGGACTGTACGCCATCTCTGACGCTTTAAGCTCCCTGTTAGTTAGACACAATGAGTGACCAAGGCCCTCCTGGAGGTCTCCTGAACTCTTGCACACGAAAAGCTATGCTAAGGTGAGCTTACACTTCCCTCCAGACTGTGGCCAAGCACGAAGCATTGAAGCAGAAGATTGTGCTACTGTTAGTGGCATGACTTTGTGACACCTTGAACTGCGTCCCCTTTCAGACCATTTATAATCCAAGCTAAATTCGGCTGTAATGGTAAGGGAAGGTACTGAATTAAAAACATTGACTGGCAGTCATACCTCATGTAGCTGGTATATATTCTTAGCTTACTGTACAACCACATTTCAGCTGTGTATTATGCAACTGCTATTAGCAACAAGGCTAATAGAAAGGTTCCTAGAAATAGCCTGCCCAGAATGCACTCTTTTGGACCAGAGAGGGGAGTTAGATGGAGCAGAGGGGACCTGTGAAATTCCATGCTGTGGGATACCTGTGTCCAAACCCAGATGTGGGTATGGTCTGCAGCTGTGAATTTCCAAGGAAAGAAATAAAAATTAAAAAAAAAATCTGCTTCTGTCCAGGGCCAAATTTGGGCTCTGGTTAGGAATACTCTCTCCCAAATGCTGATGAGTTTGATATCCAGCCTGGCGTGGAGGATCTAGTGGTCAAATGTAAAAGCAGCTATTTAAAACCTACTGACTAAAGAGCTAAATAGAATTCACCCCCAGACCATGAAGATAACTTGCTGTGGAAATCTCATTTAATCCTTAGTTTGAGTGAGATGAAAATCACTGGTAAGTGGTAACATTTCTAGTACTGGTGTACAGAAATTCCTATTGGAAAAAGCCTCTTGCCCTAAAAAGAAGATCTGCAGGGGCTATAAGTGCAGCTTCATCCACCTCTAATAGATCACCGATGTCAAGAAGTCACCATTGGTTTCTAGTGACTGAACTTCTTACTTGGTTTGGGGCTAGCAAAGTAAGGCCCAGCTTTCTGGGGCTGGCAGACATGAAACTGAGGTGTCAGATTTGTATTGTCTCTCTAAAGGCTGCACTTGCTCTCACCAAGGACTATTTGCATGTCCAGACTAGGCAGTGGTGCAGCCGTGCACTTAGCTGCACAAACCGGTACTGATTTTGCTTGTGCAAAATGCAAACACCCTCAATTACCTGTGGAAAATCCTTGCCAAGGCTTCAGACGTCTGATCTGCTTGGATGTGGCACTTCCTATGTGGTAGCTGCGCAGGTCTTTACTTGGAGCCTGGAGGGAGACAAGGGAGAAGATGGTAGTTGGAGTTGAAAGGCAAATGGATCAAAGGCGGGTGATTAGCTTTAGAGCCTCTCATCAGGACAGGGTGTCTGAGTGCAGCATTGCACCAGGAGACAGGTCACTCCTCTGTTTGCAGGTGCAGAGCAGCCTGTGCATGGATCACACATTAAACAAGCACAGGCAGGAGCCCAGACCAACCACGTGACTGGGACCAGCAAGATGCAACTGGAGATTCCCAGGACGCTCTCAGCCAAACACGAGACCTGAAAGACTGGTGGGAGGCAGGCAGGTAACTGGAGAATAAAAGCTGGGGTTCTGGAGCACGTAAACAATAGAAGCCACAGAGCAACCACACTTGCTCTGGAAAACAGCACTGTGCTTGTGGGACCAAACAGCTGGCCAGATGTTCAGGCTTTAAAGGCAGTGACTCAAAGCCAGCACCAGCCTCCAACGTGCTGCCTCGTGCCTGAAAGCCATGACATCCTCAGAGCTGATCAGAGTGGTGTCGAGGAGAAACTTGCCCTGTTGTATCTCTGTTGTCTGCTTTCATGTTGGTGATACTGCGTGACAGGCTCCTGTGCTCAGCCTAATGCTGATCTAGGGATACAGATCAGGAAGAGCTTGGGGAAAGTAAACAATTATTCCAGAGTAAACTGGGAACAAGGAAGAAGTCTGCAGACTTCATTCACACGTTCTCACGCTGTTTTGCAAGCCTGACCAATCTTGTTTTCTGGTGGCCAGACTGCAGAAGCACTTTTAACAGCCTGCACCTAACTTGGTCTGCAGCACCCAAGTCCTTTCTGCTACTTCAGGGTGTTTATAGGAATTTAAGGGCTAAGGGAAAGCATCAGAGCATGTTAGGCACTCCGGGCTTGCTTAATGAAGAGTTGTCTGCTACACCAGTGCTGTAGTAGGTGGTGCTTCCCCCCCCCCCGTGGGTATATCCACTGTTTCTAGCCTCTTGCTTTTGGGTTAGGGGAAATATCTTCAAAAAGCCATGCCTTAAACACATTACCCCAGGTCTGCCTTTAATTACCTTCTTTAGGCCCCACAGGGTTTATAGTCCTCTCCAGGTAGAAATCTAGCTGTACATTGATGTGGTCCCCATAGCTTTGTAGTGCACACTTGGTACCCTAGCAATAGCCATCAGAAGAGGGGACATTGCGTCTTCACTGGTTGTCTGCTGTTGGTGGAAAGGTGATAGGTTCAGCAGAAGGCAGTTCATTGCCCTATGTCAGATATAACTCTCTGAGGATGAATCTCCCCAAACTAGAGATTGCTGTGCTCCCGGGGGAGGCTGTGGACTTCTCAGAAGTACTGTTTTCCTGAAATATGCAGCACACGTGGTCCTCGTTGCTCTCAAGCATTTATAGTTTGGAAATACTCTTGTACTTAAATATTGTAGGGGAAAAAAAATGAGAAAAATAAAGAAAAGACACTAAAAATGGGGGAAAGTTTTCTGCAGGGCTGGGCATGTACCTTGAGATCCCATTTGGAATACCTGCAGCCCTCCATTCTGGGTATGACTGTGGGAAATATTCCCAGATCTGTGTACCTGTGTACAGTCAGCACATACAGAATGACACACAGATGCCCAGCTCCCATTGTCAGCAAAAAGAACATATGCTGAGTGTTGTCTTGGATTAGACGTGCTCAGAGGCACACGTCTTTGGTCTGAAGTAAGCTACCTCTCCACAAAACAGAGGACTTGACTTGTAGGTCCCCCCAAAAAAACCTCCCTCGTTCAGATGGTTTCATACACCCATATGGCTACTGTTCAAAGGACTGGGAAAATCTGTTGTTTCCTTTTCTAAATTTTGGGAGAACATGATCCATTCATTGCAGAAGTACCAATAAATAATGGCTTATTGGTGTCAACTTCCAAACTTCTTATAGTTGTGCAGCTCATAATTGCAGGGTTGTGGACAAACAATGTTCTAGAAGTTGCTACCTCACATGGTTTCACCAGCCACCGGGTCTCTTCTCATGTAGTGCAGATACTCAGTATGGTGTTTCCCAGTCCAAGCAAAAGCAGATAAATCCATTACAGTGATGTGTGTTGTATGTGCAGAGAAATGAAGGAAGCACTGAGAGCAGAGTGTGGAAGGATGGTCCTCCTGAGGTCCAGATGTTTGATGTTAACATGCTTGCTTCATGCCCAATTAGAGCTTGATGCTATGTGTTCTTTCCTATGCCAGTTTTACAGTCTTGGATGCAACCAAAAAGAGCTTGGGAAGGAATTATTCATTTTTCTTTCTCAGAGGCACAGATGAAGCTTTAAAATGCTTCCTATGACTGGCTGCCCAAACAAAACCACCTCCAAACTTAGAGGGTGTTGTGGTTTAAGTCCACAGGGGAAGAAGACAGCTTCAGCAGAAAACCTCTCCTGGGTTCTGCCAATCTCTGGTGATAAGCCACTGGCTTACTTTTCTCTTGTTCCTTCTGCAGTTTGGCTCTTGCTGCTCTGCTCTCTGATGAGGCCCACTCCAGCTCTGTGACGGAGGCAAGAGCCTGCATATGCAAAAGGTGCACATGAAAAATGTGTGTCTGCTGTGCTGCCGTGTTCCAGCCCAGAAGACATTTGCCTGCACGCCTCTGTCTTCTTGTGGAGCCTGTGGGATATAAAAGCAACTCCCTCCACCAAGTGAGATGCTGCGAATGGAACATGATTACCTGCAGGAGCTGGTTACAGGAAAATTCCGCTTGCAGGTCTGAGGGAGTCAGAGAAGTTGCCAGGCTTATGATTCCTCTGCTCTGCTGTGCTGTCACTGCACTGGTGACAGTCAGGGGCCTTTTCTCAGACACAGTTTCTCCCAATACTAACGTTTCTTAACCTCAGCACGCCAAACAAGCAACTTTGGTGCCTTGACCAGTGTGGGGTATAACCTACATTTGTAGAATTGTCAGTGTGGATAACAACCCCTGCTATGCCTGCACAAGAAGCGTGTAAAGCTACATTCTTTTACCCTAGAAAGCCGTGGCTTTAAATCCAGCAGCAGCTTGGCCATCCGAGCACCCTGTTTGCATTCCTTATGAAATCCTTTGCGCAGCTCCAGACACCAACAACCTTACCAATAATTAACAATGGAAATTTCATTCCCACATGCCCTTGGATAACCAGGTAACTTAAAGGAGGTATTTTTCTTAGCCGACAGGGTGTTGGAAAGTTGCTTAGTTGTATGGGTGCTGTGCTTGGGGTGAACACTTGACTACAGCAGAGGGAGGAGTCCTCTGTTCCTCTGCCACAGGCCTCTGTGGGACTCTGCATCCCCCTTGCGTGGGTACAGCGTTTAAAAGCTCCTACATGATGTAGGACTTCTTACACTCTTCCGCAGCCCAGCCCTGTTGTGCAGGTGCAGTCAGAGATTCAGGGGGTCAGTACACCCCACTGAGCTGGCCAGGCTCTGGAAACAGTCCCAAGCATCCGTGACCTTCAGGAGGAAACTTTCCAGCTAAACCAGCTCACTCAAAAGCTGCCACTCAGTCCCTGCTCTGGACTAGGGCCTAGCTCAGTCCCTTTTGTCAGCCATGTTGCAGGATTAAGCTAGCCCTCCCTTCAGGTGGATGGCAGGCATGCCACAGGGAAGCATATGGAGAAAGGAAGAAATAAGACCTTTTGTGTGGGGCCTTTTGTGGGTGGTATGTACACCAGTGATATCCACAGGGCGGGCAAAAGTGTGGCATGGTCATTCTGGGTGGGCCTGGCACTGAAAGGCAAAGGTTCTTTTTTTCAGTCAGTTCCTCTTCAGAAATCCTTGAGGTATACATGTGGCCCAGGGATCCAACTGCCTATAAAGGGCAGGCAAGGGCTGTCCGGTTGAACCCCTTCAATCCAGACCTGCTCCCGTCAC
Organism: Psilopsiagon aymara; assembly: GCA_024733675.1. Lineage (NCBI taxonomy): Eukaryota > Metazoa > Chordata > Aves > Psittaciformes > Psittacidae > Psilopsiagon > Psilopsiagon aymara. The sequence goes on from JANRGW010036043.1 coordinate 53,000, forward strand.
CCCACGCTCAGTGCTATAGCATCAACACAGCCAATCTGAATGTGGCTGAACCAAGACAAACACATTGGGGCTGGAAGGTTTCCTCAGGTAGTGGGTGATCAAGGAAAACCTGGGTTGTGAGAAAGTGCGCAGGAGCAGGACTGTGGATTCTCCAGAACCAGTACTCACTGAAGAATGAAACAAGGTACAGGCATTAGCTGTGATGTTTGCATTTAAGCTGTACCTGCTCCTCCCAAACAGATAGAAATGAAGACAGTGTTCTTGTGAATGGAGCAGGCCATGGAAGATGGGAGGTAGCCATGAAGGCAAGGCTCCACTTTTATCATCTCTCCCCCAGTAATCCTCACACCGCAGCTGGCTCCCTTTGGAATAACTGCACCAGCAAGACCCTCCCTTTTCAGATGGGAGAATGGCAGCGGGACTGGGAGCATCCCAGACCCAGGGGATGTCATCTTGAAGCAGGCTATCTGTTTGGTTGCTTCAAATGGGAGTCTGATAGTGAAGGAGCAGGAGACTGCCAGAAAGCGCAAGGGCCAGCAGGTAAAGCTGGCAGGAGCTGATTGAGAAAGCTTGGGAACTGTTATATCTGACATCACTCCTGTAACTGGATAGGCCACTTGACCTCTCTGCAGACAAGGTGTAGAGTAAAAGTCTCAAATTTTGGTCTTTTCTGGGCAGTGGTGTCTTCCTGACAGTCAATGGACTGCTTACAAAGCACCCAAGGATTTCCATTCCTAACACTCACCATGCAGAGTCTCTTTGGAGCTGCAACTTTGAATTTTGCAATCTGTGGTGGCAATAGGGTGGCCCCAGGAAAGTCCTGCCAACCCCCTTACTTCAGGCAGCTTTTCACCCAAGCATTATCCATGCCTCAATTTATAGTCAAACAGTGTCACCACGCTGGGGGCTCCACGAAAGCCCTTGCATAAGCAGCAAATCCTCTGTGACTAAGCAGTCGGCAGTAGTTTTAAAGGGAAGGTGTTTGAAAGATTAGGACATGTTTGACTATGCAGAGCAAAAATAAACATCTCCTCACTCATGGACTTAGCATTTATAGATCTGCATGCAGCAAATTCTTCTGCTTTGTGTCTCTTGTTTTCTTTTTCATGGTAATAGCTGGCCATGAGTTTCTGGGTATCCTTGTTTGGTTTTGAAGGCAGCGGATGGAGATGGAAAAGGTTTTCTGTGCAGGAGGTGTGAGCCCATTGGGTTAGCTCTGAATAAGGGGATTACAGAGTCAGAAACATGGGGAAACCCTGTTCTGGTAGGTGCTGTACATATCCTTTCAAACTCTGTTGGTGTCTCTCCAAAAACAATGGTGATTTGTGTAAGGTATTTGGAGAGAATGACATGATCATGAGTATACATCTGCCTCCTGGTAAGAGGAGAAAATGTTTGCTATTTGGTTTAGGCTTGTTCAGGGGTAGAGAAAAGGGTAGGTAGGCACAACACTGAGTAGCAAGGCTGGCATTGCCATTCTCCATTGAGGAAACCACAATGGTTTCTCACGTTAGTAATGGTTCCTCCTCTCATTTGCAGGTGAATAGTTCAAAAATGCCCATCTTGACAGTGCATGAAATTTTAAGAGCTTTGAAAAAGGGGTCCAATATCACAGTTCAAATCAAAACTGTAATGCTTAGGAACACCTTGGCTTTGAAAGGACATGAAGGCCAAGGCTGCAGTTAGCTAGGCCATTCTAGCTGTAGCACATGAAGAGGCTTCTGCCTCTGTCACTCAGTCCCAGCTGGTGGATGATGTTGTCCCCCACCAAACTGATTCCTCAGGGCTGGTTTCTCATCATGACTACCGGAAGAGTCAGGCTGAGAGCAGCAGTTTTGTTCACCAGCAGGAGCCTGTCATGCCTCGTCTATGTCCAGACCCCACACCGGCACCTTGTCTTTCCACTTTCCTTGAGGAATTGGATGGTTCGCATAGTGAAAGCATTCCCCTCTTCATGGGCGCTTGAGTTACGTCCAACATAAAACTCTGCTAGATTCTATTTGCTCCCCAAACTGTCCCTCTCCCAAAACACAGCTCTCATGGGCTCAGTTTTCACCCCTGCAGCAAATTTTCACTCAAAAAAAACTAGGACAAACTATACTGCTCCCTCTTCCTGCTTACCATACAAAGGAGCAGTGATTCTGTTGATCCAAACCTCTTCCAAAGTGCCAGGCTCATTCAGTTTCTCTTCTCAATTGCATGGGTTCTGCATAAAGATCCTTCGGAGTGTACTGGAGCCAGAGATGTTAGCAGTACCTCCTGGCACCAAAAGAAAGGCCTCTTGTTGTCCAGGAGATCAGTCCTTCTAGCACATTGTCATGGGTCTCTTCACACCTGGAGTAAAGTCTCACAGCTAGCAACATCCAGATCTGTGCTCTGAGCCAGCAGAGGGGTGCCTTCCTCCTCAGCCATCCCCTCACCTTCCTCAAGGTGACAACTCCTTGCAAAGTCCAGGTGAAGGCTGCCACCTGCTGAGTCACCAGAGCTGTCTCTATGGGCACCCACCCCACCATGCCTCTGCAGTTCCTAAGCAGGCAAGCAGGCAGCACACCATGGCACAGTGCTCCAGGGAAAAATTCTAGTCAGTGCAGGATTCTGCAAGACACCTGAACTGGATTTTTTCACAAGCAGCATCCGTCTCTCGCACTGTGTTTATATTTGGACACATTTCATTTGGATGGAAAGACTTTGGTAAGAGTTTGCTTGATGCAGTCTTGCCTCTTTTCATGATTCAAACCAAGCTGTGTTCCTCCAGAAGGAGAAGTCATCTTGAGAACCACCCCAAGGATGTTACTCTGTAGAACCTGTTCATAACACAGGGCTCCCACTGCTGCTGAGAGTTACATCCCAGATGAAACAATAAGGAAGCCAACTGCAGAGTAGGGCAGGTAACCACTCCTGAGCCTCAAATGCTGATGGTCTGGCCAAAGTGTTGCTTGGCAATTTGAAAGGATCAAAAAAGAAGAGGTTCTTCCCCCCTCTCAACTGAGATAAAAGCATTTGGTCCCCAGAAACTCTCATTGATCCCTATCAGTACACACACAGACACAGGATAATTCCTGTGTCTCCAACTCTCCCAAATGAGTTTCTAACTCTGAGGAATTCATTCTGCTTAGGAAGTGCCTTCTCAGAGCTGTGTGCTGCCTGGTCTGGTCATGCACATCATTAAATGCTGAAATGTGCAGATTTCCCTTTCTGTCCCACACATACTCACACCACTTTATACCAGTCAGGCAGATGGTACCGCTTTCCCCACTTGGAGGCTTTTTCCCCAATGTTAGGATGAGGCATTAGTCCCCTCACACTTCGCACACAAAATGTTACCCTGAAGCAGACTTCTGGTTATTATCATACTCAGGTTTCTATGATTCTGGGCAAATAAGGTGGGCTTTATTCTAGTCAAGTTAAGCATCTCATGCCTATCCTCTGTTTTAGCCAGCAGGAACATCTCCAGTTGGTGATTCATCTGTATTATTTTTGTTACCTCATTTCAAAATAATTTCCCTATAGAAATGCCTTCTCTTTCACTGTCTCAAACAGCTGCCTGAAGTTCAATGCCTGTCCGCTCAGTGGGTAAATACAGGGTGGGTGAACACAACATTAGTTCTACAGAGAATTCAGTACCTTAAAGCCCACTGAAGTGAAAAAGAACCACAAGGGCTAGTCTGACTGTGTATAGCAGTGGAGACTTAGCAAGTGAAGTCTTTAACATGAGTGGTACTAGAGGCCAGATTTACTAGAATCATATTCTTACAGCAATTAAGATCTGATTGTATAATGAATGAATTGGAGACACCACAAAGCTATGAGTTTCCCACCCTTGTTTCAAGTTGCAAAGACCTGGGATCATCTCATTTAAGCATCATCTGTTGCAAGTACAATTTATTGTGCTGTTGCTGGGAGGATGTTGATAAGGGAACAAAGCTGCAGAGTTAATTAATTAATGGAAGGCAGCAGTGGGTGGGGAGCACTGCAAGGCTACAGGGTGCTCTGTGCCTTTCGCAGGCCTCTCAGGAGATTCCAGGTTAGCCTGGAATGTGCTCATGGCTGCTGCCATGAGGTATGATCGGCTTTGATCTGCAGAGAGTCACAGGCCTGCTCACAGCCATTGGGTGTGTTAGCACTCTTCTGTCAGGCTTGATGGAAGGAGCAATTAAACCCCATTTATGTAGGAGATAGCCTCGAAACAAGAGAAGCCAACACCCTTAAAAACACATGGTGTGGTCTGTGCAAAGCCTGGCTGGAAGGGTCTTGTTCCTCACCTGACGTTCTCCAGAGGAAAACCCATTGTTGCTGTCTGCAGTAAGTCTTCATGAAAAGACCATTTTCCTTGTTTTTTCCAGTCTGTTTTTTTTCATCAGTAATCGACTAAGACGAGACTGGTTTTAGCTTTAGTTGAGTGGGACCCTACTCTGATATCTGCTGACAGAGACAAGGCTGGAGGGCTCTGAGTGATGGCACTGAGAAGGGGCTGATAGACTTCAAACACATCACTTTATCAAAGCATGATTCAAGACATCACTCAGCAAGTTTCTACAGACAGAAATTATCATCTGAATACCAAGCACATTCCAATAACTGCCTCTGAAATGAGGAAAGTATATTCCTTAATATTGGTCAGTGTTTTTGAATAGATGTGAGAAGAACTTGTTTTCTTAGCAAAGATGGTAGGCTTGGGATCCTCTGCAAGATCTGGGAACTAGCAAAAGCTTCGAGCCTGAAAAGCTCAACATATAAAAATGTGCCTAGTTAGAATCATAAAACAGAATCACAGAACAGGTTGGAAAGGACCTGAAGATCATCTAGTTCCAGCCCCCTGCCATGGGCAAGGACACCTTCCAGACCAGGCTGTTCAAAGTCCTGTCTAGCCTAGCCTTGAAGAGTGGCAGGGGTGGAATAGAACCATACAATGGTTAGGGTTGGAAAGGGCCTTAAGGCCATATAGTTATTAAGGAAAAATAAACAAATAATATTTGCAAAAACTATGGCAGTCCAGTGAGGGGTCTGGACTTCCAGAGGCAGAGAGGAGCCATGAGGACGTGATCATGAAGACCACCCTTCCGCACCTTCCTCCCCTATTTGGAGAGAAAACTGCCTAAAGTTGGAGTGCCCAAGTGCTTTGTGGTACAGAAACCTGTTGTTACTCAGGGAAGCTACATGCCTGGCACGCTGCTGCAGCACCATGCAGTGCCTTCAGCTTATCTTTCTGAGGAAACGAGTCCTAGCTACTGTGCAGCACGTGTCTCTCTTAGTCCCCCTCTAACAACAGGCTAAATTCAAGAACACATCAGGGAGCTGAAGGATATGATGGTTGTGTACAGCTCCGCTACGTAAAAACTGGCAGTGCAAGTGCTCCTCAAAGAGCATGCAGGCTCCAGACTCCAGTCTGGAGAAAATCTGGGATCATCACTCCCTGAGGAGCAAGTCTTTCAAACAGGTGGCACAAAGACAGACAGAAGAGTTGCAATAAGAGAACTGTATGGAAAAGCCTTTCTAAAGCTTGAGCTCATCCTTCCTTCATTCTGGCTCTGATCAGGGGGTTTCAGCCTAAGGAGCTGAACTGGTTGGCTCTTCACTTTAGCAGTTGTCAGTGCACTGGCTGAGGGCACCCACTGGTCCAGCAGGATAAAAGGTTACTGTAGAACTATGGTCTGGTTTAACACTCCTGACCTGTGTCAGCAGCATAAACCACAGAGAAAGTCAGACAAACTTTTCCTATCACCTTTCTCTTGGATGTCAAGACACTGTTTCATTTATAAGGCTCAGGCAGCTCACCTCAGCAGCAAAGCACAGCTGAAAGTGGTCAGAAGAGCATTCAAATACAGCCGTGCTTTATACAGCACATTAAGCATGTAAAAAATAAATGGCTGGGCCTCATAACCTTGATACTGTAGAGAAACTGTATTACTCTCACAAAAATATCTGTTAACAGACACTTTCTTATTTGCCAGCTGATTCCTTTGCTTGTTGGATGTGCTGAAGTCAAGTTTTCAATAATTTGTCCACAGCCCTGAGGAAACAAAACCTGTTTGAGGGAAAAAGAGACTGATGCCTCGTTCAGAAATCCCCATATTCTGGGGTCTTAGGGAATATTCAGGCTATTGCCAAACTAGGAAGAACTGGCAATTCTAAGTCTGCTGTGATGGAGAAATTTGCATGGATTGTGCATACATATAGCTAGCTTTTCACCTCTTGGCCTGCTTGATGCCTGGAATCAAGTTGTCCACTCATCTTGGAGAAGCAGCCTTACGTATCCCACCAGCAGTTTCCTCCCTCTTCCAGCCAGGGTCCACTTGCTTTTAAACAACAGCCGAGGTTCAAATGAGTATGTGTAGGAAAAGCATACCCCTGCTTTCACTAAATGTGCTGAATGGGACTCTGTGGAGATCCACAACGCTCTTCAAAGTGCACACAGATCAAACTGCGTGTCCTTTGAAGAGCTTCTCTAGAGAGAATAAATTTTCTGGAATAAGGTTCTGTTCTACCTCTCCTAGTTTATGAATGGCAGAAATAAGCTGCATCCTAGCTATGTGTTTGGTGGGTGTAAAAGAATGACTCATTAGCTTAATAGAGAGTTATCTGGGCAATAAATGCATGAATAAATGAACTGAGTCACCATTTGATTGTATGCCTGGGTGGAACAGATGCAGGTACCATTTTGCTAGGGTTTGGTGTAGGGCAGAGTTCAAGATGGGTTCAGGGAAGGAAGGATGCTTTTTTATAGCTTAGCTGAGGACCTTTAGCTGTAAGATACTTTGCCAGACTTCCCTGAATTCACTCCACTAGCAGCATCACCCAGCTAGATAGGCTCAGTATCGCTGGATAGAAAGGTTTTGGAGCTACTTAACCCAGGTTTCCTCTGCAGGGTCTCACAAAGAAAGCCAGCTCTCATTCAAAGCGTGTCCAAAACAGGAGCCAGCTCTATTAGCTGCTTCAGTGCAAGTTGTCCAGAAGTACTGAACTGCCAAACAGTCCTGCACAAGTCCTTCAGGTTACTGTGCTCTGATCACCTTGGGCTGAGCAGCAAACTCCTCTGTGCGGCTGCAACAGCTGAGGCTGGAGATGCAGCCCCCTGTGTACCACTCCACAAGCTGGGGAGGTGATTCTTGTGACCCCACACTATGGCAGACTCTCCAGTTTGCTCGTGTGCCCTATTGCACTTGCACAACTGGTTGCCAACTGGCAAACCTGCTGTAGAAGGAGCTTTTGTGACTCACCTTGGGCAAGTGTTGGCTCCACATCATAGCCTAGGGCTTCTGGAATGACCCACAGTTCTGATGGCTGTTATGAGGAGGAGGTTTGGGGAGGAGCATTGAGTGTACCTGCCAAGATACCTCAATCTTAAATGTCCAGCAGTCATGAGATCCTAAATCACTAGTTGCTTTTTAAAGCTCTGGCCTGGAATTTCTGATGAATAGTAGATGCCAGAAAGTGAAATTAACTCTTGTGATCAAGTGAATCCTCACAGTATGTGAGGGAGTTACAAACTTCACTGGCACCATTACAGAACGATTGCAGCTGGTCTGGGGAGAACAGTCTCCCCCTTGAAGTGGGATCTCTACCACTGTTCCACTCACATTTTTCCAGGGTCTGAACTGGATTTGCAGGTGCTGGTGAAGTTACTTATGTGAGGTTCTGCACTAGGCAGGGGCTGCAGCTGACCTGGTTAAGTCTGTAGCTCTTCTGATAACCATGAAGAGGGCAGCCAGACCTGGTGGTGCAAATGTGGATGTAGAACTTCTATATGGTTTCATGAGTGTTTCTAGCCTCAAACTTAAAGCTGATTTCTACATACTCATATGTGGCCAGCACCGGTGGGGCTATGATGTCCTATACACTGGTGGTGTCAGTCCAAAATCACTATGCTCCCCACATTAATCCCATATGGTTTATGGAGAACCTTCCCATTGCTCATCAGTGCAGCGACATCTTTCTTAGGGGATCATTTTCCACCAGTGAGCTGAGTCCCAGCAGGGAGTAAACAGGCAGCACAATCCCCATGGTACTCGGAGTGCTGGTGTTTGATGTGGCTCACAGCACTCGGGATAACAGGACAAACAAGCAGAACCGACAGGGCAGTGCTGCCAGGAGGTTTTACACCAAGGAGCTGGGGGGATCCACAGTGGAATAACAGAGACAGCACCTATGGAAGAAATACTTTCCCCCTCTGTCTAACAACTCTGCAAAAGCCAACAGACAGTGCAAAGGGACACACTTGGTATTTGAATGGAATCATACGGCCTTCTGATGACAGGGCGTAGAAGTCTATAGGGCAAATTGCTCAACCCTCACAGCCTCTTCCTATGTCTAGAGTGGCTGTCTTCTAGGGGAGACCTGCCAAGGGTATCTGGCAAGGAAATGGCAAACTGATATGGCTTGTTGAAGTAAATACCTTCAATCAAACCTCAACATTTAGGTCAACATTTACATTCATCAGTGCTGTGTGTAAATTGTGGTGTTAGTATATCTAATGAATAAACTTGAAATACAGACAGAATGATCTTTCCTCCCCCTGTGCCACATCTGTGCAACATCCAGTGAGGTTGGGGAGCATTTTTATTTAGATTTACCTTTATTTAGACTTAATATGTATTTTAGGCTTTGGGTAAGAATACAAGACTGGAAAATAATTCCTAGTGCAACACGACAGAGCTTTTCACTGTCCCCTAGAGTTGTACACCTCAAAGCTCACTAAGTGTGATACTGCCTTAGAGATTAATGTGCAAGTTAATGATTCATTTTTAATAGTGCACTTCTCCTCTCTAGGCTTGGTTTTTAGCTATTTTATGTCTGTCTTCCATGCTGGACCCTAGTACCCTTTGTTTGGCAGGTCATGAGCAAACTCTGTAAGGTGCTGGTCCATCAAAGCCAAAAAGGATGTGAAATGCACATATATATATATATATGTGCATATATATATATGTGCATATATATATTCCCAAATATATATATATATATGGGAAGGGTTCTTTTTTTACATGTCTTTATGTACCACAATAAATGTTGTGGTTTGTCATTGTAGGATCTTGTTCTTTCTAGCTGCTCAAAGAAACAATGATAACATCATTAGGCTGCTGAGGAACAACGTCATTTGATGTCTGCCACTGGGCTGGTTTGTGTGGAGGGGTACAGTCTAGCTCTCCTAGTACAGAAATTCCTACTCATCCCCATGAAGATCAGACCAGTGTTGCTAAATATAGTTTTCTGTGGGTTTTTAAAAAGCCCTGGACCCAGGAGCATTTAATGTGAAGCACAGTCAGTGCACGGGTAAGTCATTTGTTTGTGTTCACAACTGCAAATCAGACATGTGATGTCTGTGGTAATTATCATCTCAAATCCAGATGCCATTAAAGTGGGCATTTTCCACTTTCCTGTGTGATCCAACGTGAGTCTAGCAGACAGAGTCCCATCCACAAGTCCATTTCATTCACCTCTCTGCCTTTTCTCCTGTGCCACAGAGAAGCCAAGAGTAAACTACTGGGCACTGTATGTCTACTAAACAGCTGGATGACTGGGGAGGAGGAAAGGCAGAGAGAAAGGGAGGGGGAGAGGGAAAGAAAGAGGAAGAGGGAAAGGGAAATTGAGAAGGAGAGGAGTAGCAGACATAAACAAAAGTCAGGGCCCAAGCCCTTTACAGAGAAAGGCTCAGGGTGCTTTCCAGAGATAAAAAAAAAGTAAGCTCCTCTCCCAGTGCTATGCTCTTCCTTTCCAACCTCTCCCCTGAAAAATCCAGGTTACTCAATTTCAACATGATTTAGCTCACAGCTGCCACTATGAAATGCTTTCCTTCTGTCACCCTTGTCTGCCCTTCGCTATTTCTTAACCACTCTGTCACATGCTTTACATTGCATGACTTAATCACTTGAGACTTTGACTCCATTTACATATATAAACACATAAAAAGATACACACCTGCAGTTGCTTTGGCCACCTGGCAACTGCCAGAGCAGTAGCTGCATTCCTGGATCATGACATTTAGCAGGGCAGCAGATGTGACTTACACAAAGTCATTTGTAGCCATTGGCAGCAGTTGGTGCCTTTGCTCCCCTTGGACCTTCTCCCAGGAAGAAGAGGAACAGCAAGAAAGGCCCAGAGCACCAAATCCAGGCATGTCTGCTCCTTTTTGTGCATGCACCTGCACCAGCTCCAGCACACATCCCAGAAAATTTGACCAGTACTGGGAGTCTCCATGCAGAAATTGAGATTCAGCTGCATCCCATTTGTATGCACAGGTAACAAAGATAGGGCATGGTCTTGAAACCTCAAAGCTTGCACTGGGAAAGGAGAATTGGAAGAGTGGGATAAGAGAGCAGGCACACAATCTAAAACCGCAGTTTCTTCCAAATGATTAGCAAACCTCCTTTTGTCTTTGGTGTATGAGCAAAAGACTCAGCTGTGTGGTCTCTTTAATTTGAGCCAGGAAGTTGTATCCCTAACACATAAACTGTTGGAGCATTATATTTCAACTCGAAGGTTATATACAACTTGACAAGTGTCTTACCACCAAGGGCCACCATGAAAGCATCCTGGCAGTTAAGTTCAGTCTGAAAATGTCAAAGCTTGGCTCCTGTCTTCACATTTTGGCAAAAATGGTTCCAGATATTACAGACCCCAACTGAATGTGGCTCAGAGGCAAACAAAAATCTATGGATTGCTGTTGCACTGAGAAAATCCAGACATTTCTTCCTGAAAGACTTAAGGAAAAGAAAGATGAGGTTAACACCCTACTTAGTTTCATGGCTGCATGAAGTGCTGAGCACTTTCTGATGAGTGATTTTGAGTAGGACGTAACTGAGGTTAATAAATAATCAAACATGCTTTTAACAGGTTGCATTTATTGGCATTGTGTGAAAAGCATTGGTAGCTCCTGTAGCAGGAGCGAGAGTGCCCATATGTTTTAAGTCAGCATCTGTTTGAACACTAGAGTCAATGAAAACTCTTAGGCAGTGCAGGTTTCATTAATAATAATCCAATGTTTTACCCCAGGATACTCCAATTGTTCCTCTTGAGGAAAATGTGATCCCAGGGACAGAAAGATTAAGCTTGTAGACTTTGATGATAGCAACCAAAACACATGCTTGTTGGGCAGCTGGTTTTGGGGACAGACTTCCCCTGGATTGCAGCAAATGGGCAGATAACAACCTCTCCTGGTTTAAGGAGTCCAAGTACGTCATCATACTTGGCTCTTACAGTTCAATTTCCATAAGACCCTTGGGAGCCTTGCAACCTGATAATTAAACCTCTTCACTCTATTGAGAAATAAGCATGTAGGAGCAATACAGCATCTCAGCGTAAGCAATGAAAACTCTAGATGATGGGTGTGATTTAGGAAATCCTGTGTATAGATGGCATCAGTCCCTGGTCCCGGGTGACAGGTCTCAACTTTACCCAGTGTGGTCATCCTTGCCACATGGTAACTGCAGAAGGCACTGAGTGCTTTTGGAAACATCAAATGAAAGTAACAGAGGATTTCAAGAGAGATAAAAACTGGCCCAGGGACACCTGGGAAAGGCTTTCTAGATAAAGATTCATTCTCTTCACCTATCCCCTAACCACCCTGGCGTTCTCTCTGTACTCTGCTGCTTGTGACTCAAACAGCTTTAGCCAGGAACCATGCAGGAAAGCTGTCTGGAGCCAGTATGCAACTACACGAGAGACCAGTATGCAGAGTGACTTTTCTCTCTTTGTTTCTCACATTTAGAAAAACCCACCCTGCCTTATTTCCTCTAACCTCAGCTGGAGAACCAACCATCCCCTACATGCTGCAGTGTGAGGTGAGGTGGGTGAATACTCATGACACAAGTGACAAAGCAGATCAAGCCGCTGATCAGCACAATCCCTTCTCACCGTGGCCCCAGAAGGCATTTACTCCTCTTCCCTGCAGGTGACATTTGAGAGCAAGTCCCTGGTGGTTGGCTTCTGAGGCAAGAACAGTTGATGTTCTCGTTAGCACTTTCACCCAACAAGTTACTTCTCCGGCAGGATTGTGTTCTAAGCTAACACCAAGAATTCTCCTGCTCTTCATATGCAGAGGGTTGTAGCAAAAGTCGTGTTACAACGACAAAGAATTAAAAAAGCAGTATTTGATTGCAGTAGTGCAAATGAAAGGGAACTCAGAGCAACCTGTGAAAGTGCTGGGAGCTAGACTGAGGAAGAGGAGAGTTGCAGTGATCCAAGGGCTTGGAAAGAGCTCCCCAGACGTGTGTGGTGCTGTGCAGAAAAGAGATATCCCAAAGGAGTGCTTACAAATTGATGGCACAAGGAGATCACCTGGTGTGGGTAACAACTGGAGCTTAGCATCATGGGCAAGGTAATTAACTAATTATAAAACACAGGATAAACACATGATAGAAACTGATAGGAGGATACGTGACAGCAAGAAGATGAAACAGATTGAGCCTCGATGAAGGGCATTCATGGGATTTATTCAAAGGGCTGGGCCAATGGTACTCTCTCCACGTGCTGTCACCTGTGTCACGCTGAAGCCAGGGGCCTTCTTGTCAAACACTCTTTGGAGTCTAGCCTGATGGCTGGGAGAAGTTGAATCAGAAACCATCTCTGGAGCACTTGGGCAGGAGCAGATGCTGACTGAGTGCTGACCATGGGAGCAGCAGACCCTGGAAGTAGCAACTACCAGCAGCACCATGGCATGTCAGCACAAAGCACCTGGGCACCTGGCCGTGTTGGCTCACAGTGACAGCAAATGTGCCCTTCTGCATTGCGAAGTACTCCAGAGATCAGGCTCCACAGAGGAGTGGCTGCTGCCCCCCTGGAGCCATGCTGTGCACAGGGTGAGGAGGGGAGCAAAGGGAAGCCAGGCAGCAATCAGGGTCTGTCCAGACGAGCACCACAGCACTGGTTGCTGAGATGTTTTCCCAGGGCAGGTTAAAGCCGGACAGAAGTCAGCATTAAAGACAGATCCGGAGATAAAAAAGCTCAGATTTACATAGATTGACTTCACCACATCATTCACAAACACACTTTGATCTTGAGTCATCTGTTGCTATAATTACTGAAAGATGGTTGATGCAAACACACTTCCCACTGTAGCTGGGTCACTGGAGCGGGGACTTGCTCACTCTAGCACTGACCCAAGCCTGTGTTCCCATTCCTTCTTCTATTCAAAGGGCTTCATGCTAGGGTTATCCACCAAGTAACTATTCTTTAGATACCAAGCCTTCTTCACTGGCTAGTCAAGAAGTCAGTTAGCCCTTCACCATGTGCATTAAGCAGTTGCCATGGAAGGAGGTTCCAGTATAAGGGGAAGCTGTAGAGAGCTCATCACAGGCAGACAAACTATTCAGCTGTGCCTGGGGGTAGCTCAGGATCAGACAGTTGGGGTGTTTATCTGCGGGTGATCACTGCACCTTTTGATGTTCCCCTGCTGCTGTTTGGACAAGCCCATCCAGGAGCTGTTCCAGAGAAGCCGCTCCACTTTACAGTTTTAGCAGAGTAAGGCAAGATCTGATCCTCTGTGCAAACACACCTCCAATAAAACAGGTGCATTTTAGCTTCTGCAGCTCCCTAAATCACAGCCAGACAGATCAGTGCCCTGTGCCTCCCGTGCTCCCTCTGCCTGCCATGGCATTCCTATAGGACGGGCCACAGCTTGCTGGTTTCTGTGCTAAAACTTGCCATGTCCTTTGATGCTGCCTGCAGGCTGCAGAGGATATGCCAATGCAGGGAAGAAATGGCTGCTTCATGGAAAAGGGAGAAGGGAAATCATTGGATGTAAGGATTACAGCAGAAGCCTCTAACCTCTGGGGTACAAGAGAAAAAGGAGGTACTTTAGAAGTTCTGTCTTCCTTGAGCTGGTATGCAATCATCAGGGACTCTTCATCAGGGACTGTAGTGATAGAACAAGGGGTAACGGGTTCAAACTTAATTAGGGGATGTTCAGGTTAGATATAAGGAAGTTCTTTAACGTGAGGGTGGTGAGGCACTGGAATGGGTTGTCCAAAGAAGTGGTGAATACTCCATCCCTTGCAGTGTTCAAGGCAGGTGGGACAGAGCCTTGGGCGACGCGGTCTGCTGTGAGGCATCCCTGCCCATGGCAGGGGGTTGGAACTGGATGATCTTAAGGTCCTTTCCTACCCTAACTATTCTGTGATTCTGGGATTCTATGAACCATTACTCCAGGGCTAGAGTTTAGTCTTAAATAAAAGCAGTTGTAGACTCAAAGCACCCTGATTGAGGAACCAGCATTGTTAGTTTTTTGTCTTGAGATATGCCTGGTGTAGAATAGGCACCGACAACAGCCCTGGGAAACAGCCAGCAGTAGGAGAAACCATCTACGCAAGCATGGTAGAATGGCCTGCTGAAGGAAAAGTTTTATCCGTGGAAAGTCTGAGACACAGCCACATGTGTCCCTAAAGGCCACCTGAAATAAATATAACATCGCTCATTCTGGACGCAGGGCATAATAAGATGCAAACATCTCTTCATGCAATGGGGAAGAGACAACTTACACTCACCCATGGAGTAACCACCTCAGTGCTAAAATACTTCCAGCAAAATATTCCTCTCTGTCTCGGGCTGGATACCTCCCTGTCTCAGTACGAAGGTCTTTCACCATCTCCTAAGCATGATGAAGCCCTGCTAAGAGACTTGTACCTGGGGTGGGGAAGGGGGATTTGTCCCCAGTTGTTTTCTGAGGAGGAGTTTTAATGAGGAGGTGGTCAGGCAGACCAGACCCCGCTGCCTTCCTAGAGTTTGTTGTGTGACAGCCCACCCATTTTGAGTTAGAAATTGCCTCTGCACTCACTTCTTTTTCCCTCTTGCTGTGCCAGCAGCAGAGTTGACATCAGGGGCACCGAGTTATGAGCAAATGCGACTCTGCCATGTTAGCCCAAATGCTGTGCCCTCTGGTCTTTTAAAACCTCCCTAAAGCAGGTTTCTTCCACCCATAGTGAAGGCCAGTTTGCCGGTGTAGTGCATTGCCAGTCAGGAAAGGAGAAGATTTTGATTGGATTTATCAGTTTGCACTTTGCCAGATCAGTGGTTTCCCTTCTCGTCCATGCAGGTTCACTTGCTCCTGGGGCAGTCACAGTCAGATTTTGTGTGTTAGCAGTTGCCACACAGGGATCTCACTGAAACAAAAAATGTAGCAAGTAGCACACAGGACATGAGAGGAGAAGATACTGATGCAAATATAATTCTGGAGAACCAGGCCACTTAGGGAAGTTTGTTTCAAGTGTTTTGTTTGGAGGTGCTTTTGTCTGTATGATAGCTAATTTCTGAGGCAGGAGAAGGGGAGAATTCCTCTGTAGAATAAACTGTATGTTTTTAATAATAAAACTACGAAAGAGGCTCAAATGAGAATACAGACCAGAAATCCTACAGTCTCTAAGTAGAGGAGCCTTTTCCAGGTTTGTTTTGCCTCAGATCAAAATCTGAGTAGCTCTTTCCAGTAAGTCATGGTCCAGAAAAACTCAATACATCTTTGATGTCCTTGGCAATGAAATGTGTGCAACAAAGCCTGGTGAATCTCTGATCTCGAGCTGGATGGGAGTTCTTTCCCTTCCACCCATGGCTTGAGGGTAGAGGGTCCCTCAGTTATTCTGCTGTTGCAGTCCATCTGCCCCAGTGAGGATGCTAGGGGAACTAAGGTAGGTGGCAGCAGTCACAAGCCAATCTGCAGGTATGTCAACTGATCAGTGCCATTCACTCTTCCAGCTGCTTGAAATCCAAGTTCCACTTTGCTCCCACATCACCCAAGGCAGCTCTGCCCACTGGAAACCAAAACTATTCCTGTCGAAAACCTCAGGAGTGATGTCCTGAGGGAAGGCTTCGGCATAGTCCTGGCCCTTCACTGCTTCCTGCTCCTCTCCTCTCCCAGTTCCTTCTGTAGATCTGCAGCTTTCTTATGGCATCCTCAGGCCCCTCTGCCTGTTTTCCTCCTCCCAGTGTAACAAGACAAGAAGGATGTATTTCCTGCAGTCCCTGCCTGCTCTCTCCAGAGACAGCCCTTCCAGCAGAGCAGTTCTCCAGTTCAACCACTCTCTTATCTCTCCCAGATCTGTTGCCACAGACAGTAGTCAAGCCCTTGCTCCTGCGACACCAGTTCTAGCTTGTCTTCTGGAAAGAAAAGGCAAAAAAAAGACGTTTTCTGCTCCAGCCTTTACCCTTTGAGATGCAGAAACACTTCCTCAAGGCAAAATGCTTTCCTGGCACAGGAAGTTGAGACATATGCTGGGCTGGAGACTTGCTCCAGGAGTGTTTCATGTCATGGTGCATGTGTGCCCCTGTGGAGACCAGGATTGATCATCTCCTCATCAGCCAGCCTCTTGGTTTCCCAGTCATTCTCTGGTGCAGGGCATTCTTCCTTCTCTTCAGGTTTCCTGTTCACAGGCACTGTTCCCCTTCCCTCATTCTACCTCCAAAGACTGTCATTTCCATGAATTTCTTTGTGTTACAGTTTGCTTTTCAGTTATGTTTAATACTGTCTCAGGTCTTAAATGCAATACATTATTGCTATCTTTTGACAGACAAATATTTCCACCACTGTCAAAATGAAACACGCTGTTTTGACAGCAAAGCAATTGCATTGCCAAAACAGAAAGTTTATGTTCTTTAGGATTCCCTTTCTGTGGGAAATTGACAGCTCTGGAGTTTTGCTCCTATCTGACCATGGGCAATGTTTGAAAGTCACTGCTGAATGAAAAGAGGCTCCACAGGCTTAAACTTTCATGTTTTCCAGACATCTCCAGTGACTATTGACATGAAATATTGAATCTGGGTCCATTCCAATTCACCTGCAGGTGCTTTCTGGAAGGAAGGAACATCTGAGAGCTCTTATGATCTGAAAATAACACACTATGCGTTAACATCACCAAACCACTGAGGTATTCCAAGCCAAATCTGACCTCTGGCTCTGCAAGGATCAGCCTAACCAAAGCTCAAACAGGTCATAACAGCAAGTGGAAAAGTACTGCCAAGGCAGACTTCCCTCATCCCCTCATCAAGGGCCGATGACACAACCCAGCGTGCCTGGTATCCTCCATTTCTCAAGCATCCCCTGCACTAGGGAGGGACCTCTTTAAAGTCTGCAATAGATGGATCTGATAAAGTGTGCCCACAGCAACTACAAGGAGTTGGTAGGTCACATGAGGCATAGCTCAAGGTGGCAGCATCAAGAGTTAGGTCACATTTGGTTGATCCATGTAGCACTGCCTTCACTGCAGAAAGGTTCAAAGCATCTATAACTAGTTTAAGTAACCTGTACCCTTGTGAAGGGCTGTAAGGAATACTGGGGTTTAGGTCACAAAACAAGCAGTTACATGCCAAGAGGGAAGTGCCCAAATATTTTCAATGCATGGTTGCTTTTCTCCATTTCACCTTCATGGTGCGTCAGTTCCAAAGGGCCAATTATGTTTCCAAGAGAGACGTGTTTCTGTAATTGTGCTGGGGCTCTGGTTAAACTAAGATGTGCCCAGCACCCTGACACTTGACAGTAGGAAATACTATAGGAATGGGATAACTCATGGGCATCCTCATGTACTGAGTGCCTTGCATTCCATCTGGTGGCTGCTCTGCCTTGAGAAGCCCCACAGCTTGCTCAGGCTACCAGAGAGCCTCTGCTCCAAGCCTGGATCGTTTCCCAAAGCCCTCTTGTCATCTAAAGTCCTTTCTCACTTGCTTCTGCTCAGACTGTGTAGTGCATATCCAGCCAGATGTGCCCCCGAGGTGCTGGCCTCATCAGATATGAGTAGTCCTGCTTCTGAAAGGAGTCTTGCTAACTGAGAGAGAGGTAATAAACAGCAACCCACTCCGTGGAACCCTGTTTACTTATGGCACTGCTCTTGCAGGTTAGGTAACTCTTCAGGCTCTGCTTTGAGACCTGCTGCTCCATCCTCTTTTGTCAGGATTTGGTTTTTTTCCTAGAGCTTTCATGTGATTCCTGAGACTGTTCTGCTGGGAAACAAAGGCAGGAGAAGCCCATCTCCCCCCCGCCTCCACCACAGGGAGAGCCCTGATGGCAGGAAGGAAAGGATTAGCAGGTGGCATTCAGAGCTCCCACTCACAGCCAGCCCTTCCCTACCAACAAGAAGTCCTCCTGCTTTGGAGTTTATTTGGAAAGCTTTAAACATACTCACTAATTGCCTGGTATAGACCCATTGATATACAAGGAACACTTTGCAGTGTAAATATGCTTCCTTGGGTACACTAACAATTAGATAACAAGACCAAGGTCATATCTCTTGTAGGAAGATAGCTCCTCGCCACTGCCTTTGTCTCCAGAGGCCTTGAATTATTCTTTTGAGTTAATTCATAGTGAGAGGTGTCTCTGCTGAAAAAATGACATGTGAAATATTATACTTGGTGTCTCTCTGATCAGTTTTCTGTCCCATCAGTAGCACCAGCCAGAGGACTCTGAGGTTCACCCATCCCAGTCCATCTTTGACAGCAGACAGTTAAAATTAGTTCCCACTTCCAACAAAAGCATACCTAGAGAGTGAAAGGGGTAACTGGCCATTGTAGTTCCACAGTTCTTTCCTTTCTGTTGCAGTGCCTACCTCATGGGTGCTGGTGTTGATGCAGGAGCTGGGGGCTGTAGTAGAGTCTCTGCATCATGGTTGTCATGGAACACAACGAACTGTAATGGAGCCAGGTGTCAGATGAGAGAACATCCATAAAACAGAAGACGTAAGTGATTAATTGTTTATGCAAGACAGAGTTGCCTGAGAGCAGTCTGAACTCACAAGGGCATGCTGGGTCAGGGGAGGTATGTGAGTAGGGAAGTGAAAAACTGTCACTTGGTTGTATTTCAGAGAAGTTATGTTACTCCAGCAAAGATTCAGGTGAAATGGGATGCCAGGGAGAAAAGTATGGGACTGTGTCCCAAACCAGCTTCCTCCTTGTGGCCATGTTTACAACTGTAAAGTATGCACCTCTTTCTGTTGCCCTGTAATCTTTGTCAGCTTTTGGGTCTCTGTGAAGGAATAGTAAAGATGGGAACAAAGATATTTTACTTCCTGGCCAGTCATGGACATAATTACCTTTCCTTATCCCTCGGTCAGCCCTGGCTGTGACCCAGCTTCACAGGGCGATACTGGCTGCCAGAGTTGCTTCTTTGACACCCACATCATGATTCAAAGAGACCAGGATCAGCTCTTTAGAGAGGAGAGAACCTACC
Source organism: Psilopsiagon aymara (assembly GCA_024733675.1). Lineage (NCBI taxonomy): Eukaryota > Metazoa > Chordata > Aves > Psittaciformes > Psittacidae > Psilopsiagon > Psilopsiagon aymara. The sequence goes on from JANRGW010036043.1 coordinate 72,135, forward strand.
AGTTAGAGGAAGCTGGTCAGAGGAGATAGCAAGGGCTGATGTTTTACGCATTTGATAGCATTACTGTAGAGCTCAGGAAACTAACGTCACTCACATCCAGTCATTTGCAAATAATCAACCTAAAGTAAACCATCCCCCGTTACTGCTCCTTCGGGTGCAGACAACTTCCAGGTCCTGGCTGGGTGGGAGATTTCCTGTCTGCGTTTAGTTTGTACCTCTTCCAAGGCTTGCGGTTTGCCAGGTGGTTTGTGCCTTCCATCAACACCTGCGGGATGTATTAACTCAGGTTTAATTGTACCACTGGGGAGGTGAGTCTTGACTTCTAAAACGGGCAGAATTCATCCTGGCAGTTGAGGCTCTGTGCTGCTGCCTTTTGTCAGCTCTGAGCCAGAGGGTTTGCTCCATTTTGTTGCACTCAAAATTACCTTGATAGTATAAAACGAGAAACCAAATAGAAAGGGAGCAATGCAGATGCATAGCTTCCAAGTCAGCTTTGTTCTTTTGCCAGCAGGCTATGCAAAGCCTAGCATTCTTTCTGCAGGTTTTAAAAAGCTCTTCACCCTCCCAGACAGAAAGTAAGACTCAGGAAATCTTCCCAGTCTACACATGAAGCAGGTACATGAAGCTGGAGATTAGTGGCGCACTGTTTCCTGAGCCCAATGGAGGAACCAAAATCTTCCATTTTCCTAAACCCCAGGGAGCTGCCAGTAGTTAGTACACAAAGACAGGGTGTATGCTGCATTAATAGGAAGTCAATTTAACCCTCTTTTTTTACCCAGCTCCAAGTCACACAAGATCAACAAGACCAACTACAGTAGCCTTCTCTTTGAATTAAGCAAGCAGGCCATAGAAACTTGCTGGCTCTTAGATGCAGCTGCCTGCTTCACCAAGCAGAACTAGCCCTACATCTCAGTCCACTTTCAGCTGAGCAGAATAGATACACTTAGAAGATAAATTCGAAAAGCTAGGTTGAGAGGGGCACTTTTCTTAGGAAGAACAAAAATAAACCCGAAGAAAATACTGTCTTGTGCATCAACTTGTAAGGATATATTCGACAGGGTGAAAGGAAGACTCAAAGACTTTGTTTGGTGTTGAAACAAAACATTTCCTTTTTCAGCATCTAATCCTAGCTATTTTCACCACAAACACATTCAAAAAGGAAAAAATCCAAAGTGTTTCCTTAAAAAGAAATCAAATTATATAAAACCAAAATGAAACAAAAATGAAAGAACATCAGCCCTTCCTAGGCCGTGACCCAGCCAAATGTATTTATTAAATCCAAGTTACAATCCATGTTTCCTGAAAGCATGTTTTGAGTGTATATACAATTCACCAGATTAAAATAATATCAGTGCACCCAGTGGTAGTATTTAAATATAATCTTGACACAGTTTCTTTTCGATTTTCACGCCACGGTGAAGGTCTTCGATGGTGTCAACAAATGTGAAGCCATAGGCTTCTCAGAATGGTGGGAAGTGTGCATCAGATGTGGGTTTTGTTGGGAATGTCCTGGATATCTCTCTTTCCAGTTAGATACTGAAGAGCAGCCCCCCTCAGTACAGTGTCTGTGACATTTTTGTACTAACAGGAGACCCTGTCCTGTTGATGCCAGCTAAGGTCTTGGCTTGGAAGGCTCTTTGAGCACTTGGAGGTGTTTAATTTGACCTGCAGCCATGGCAATAAATTTCAAATAGAGTCCCAGTGTCGTGGCTTAAACCATGACACCCAGACAGTTTAAAGATATAGTCATGGATGTGTGTATCTATACTCATGCAAACTCCATCTCTGAGGAGCAGCATTTCCATCACATGCCATGAATCCATCTTCAGGACACATCTCAGTCCGGTATCGATAACATGCAGTTGGTAGGAATTGAAATGAGGTAATTTTTAAACACCACCTTTTCTTGAGCCCTATTCAAAGCTTCATGTTGGAATAATTATACCAAAAGGCTTCTGTAAGGCCCCTCTTGTAATGAATCTTGTGATAGGAGAGATTTGAACTGGAAGGCATTAGCTGACAGCATCCTTGATGTGCAAGTCAAAGCTGCCCCATCTGATTTGCTCTTGCTAAATCCAGAGCAGGCTGACTTTGGCTAACTTGTGGTTTTTCTGCAGGGTAAGCAAGTGTGTATGTGTATGTATATACGTACATATAAATATTGCAATATAATAAATATGTAATTGTTTTTTGGAAAACTGTGAAGACAGGTTTGGGAAAATATATGTTCACTTAAGTTTCATCTCTGCTACCAGGCATGACTCCAAAGTTCTGGTGTTTGGGTGTTCGCAGGCCTCCCCACAGCAGAGCACAGCCCAGACACAACAGAACTACTCAGATGCAGGCAGAAATCCCACAGTTGAGAAGCACGCCAGAGCTGCGCTTGCCCTGTATGCCATCATGGTATTTACAGCTGCCAAGTCTGCATCTCCCAGGAGTCTAAATGCTTTGAGGAGAACAAAAGCCATGATATAAGGAAGGAAAAACTGCTTATTGTACCATTATGCTATACTATTCTGTCAGCACAGGCGTGCAGGATGTTAGCATGGAGCTGTATTACCTGTAAGTGTATATTCATTGAATAGAATCACAGCCTGGTTTGGATTGGAAAGGACCTTAAGATCATCCAGTTCCAACCCCCTGCCCTGGGCACGGATGCCTCCCGCTAGACCATGTTACCCAAGGCTCTGTCCATCCTGGCCTTGAACACTGCCAGGGATGGAGCATTCACCACTTCTTTGGGCACCCTGTGCCAGTGCCTTACCACCCTCACAATAAAGAACTTCTTCCTTAGATCTAACCTTTACTTCCATTGTTTCATTTCTGCAGTGTCTGGAAGTTTCTAAAGGAATCCTTCACCCTTTCAGGCTGGGGCACAGCTGAGTCAAATTGCAGCTCTGGCGCTGATGTCTGCGTGGCATGGGAAGAGTGGCCAGGGACTTCACAGAAGGACACCAGGAGCACCAGGATCTATCCGAGTATCCCAGACTTCCCAAGTGCCTTTGTTCTCACAAACCAAGCAGCTTCCCCCCACCCATGGCAGCAGGACAAACCCCCGCTCCACACAAAACAAACAGCGGAAGCTGTGATTTGACAGAACACCTCCAGCTGCCAAGATCTCACAGGAGATTGCTCACCATTTACTCAGTAGATAGAGCTTGTCTTTGCCCACTTGGTCCTGAGCCAGGCACACGCAGGCACCGGCTGCTGCCCACTGCTCCAACATGCTGATTGCATTACGAAGTATTACAAGGATCCGACTTGCATTGGGCCAGCTCCTTCCTTCCTAATGCGCCTTCTGCTTTGATCCACAACACCCTGAGCAGGCGGGACCTCTCCTGTTTGGCTGAGGTTCTGGAGGGGCTGGGGCTGCTGCCCGTTGCTAGGGGCCATCAACAGGCCATGTGAATGACGTTGTTGTTAGGCCACAACTGCAAGGTGGTCCCCATTTCTCTCCCCATTAGGGTGGTTTTCCCATCACACCAAAACCCTCTCTCTTGAATGCTCTTGTTCTTTGGACAAAGAATGGAAAGACAGAGGGTTGAAACTGTTCTGCTCTGCTCTCACCTCTCCGAGGGAACTGGCCATAAGGGGCTGCTGTGGAAAGCATGTGTGTGGCGCAGGCACGGTTTGAGACCTCCTAAGAGAGAAACCATCTGAAATGGGGTTTTTCTTTCCCCTGGTTCTTTCCTGAAGAGTCTGAGGCTTAGGTATTTCTCTGGGGCCTAGATGGATGCAAGACATGCACAGACACCTGGAATTCTGCCTGGGAAACCACAGAGATGCAGGGAGAAACAGAGCACAGGCTTCATGCTGCAAGAGCTGTCTTCCCTCCAAGCTTGCTCCTTCCCTCCAGGCAACACCACAACCTCCAGCAGGTCACTGGCACCATGTGTGAGCAGACAGTCGAGGCAAGCCTCCAGAGCTTCAGCCAGCTACTGCACATTGCTGAATGTTGGGTGCAAATGGCACTTAGGAACACATCTTCACCAGCATCCTCCAAGGAAAAGGGTACTGCTTTCCCCTGTGGCAAAAAGGGCTGGATGTAAGGAGTGTCACTGGCAGAAAGTGGGAATCTTTTCTGCAGTTCCTGGTATCACCTTGACTTACAGCTGCTGTCAGTCCTGTCATCTCCTCATAGATGGAAAGATGTGCTACATCATCAGCCCCATTGCCCTGACACTTCATTTGAGAGATTCCTTCAGCGCAAGTAACAGATATTTGTAGGTAGGTCATTCCTGAAGCAGTAGGTACCTGGAAGCAACTGTTTTGACTAATGTCCTATCACATACCATGAAGCAGCAGGGCAGAAAGAATAACAGTTGTGTTATCTGATTGATCAGAAGTTGGCACAAACCTCTGATGAGGAGCTGGGAGCATGACCAGGAATATTTGTACAGGAGTTGAAGGCTGAAAAGAAAATACTGTATAGCCATCCACACTGTAAAAGCTGCATTCCAGGGGTAAAAGCACAAGTTGGGGGAATTTCTCACTTGGTCTTTTCTGCTGTCTGCTGAGCACAAAGCAGGAGGCTTCCAGAGCAAAGGGCAGACATGACTCAAGTGTATATGAAACTTCACCAGGAAAGTGTCTCAAGTCCCACAGGAATCACATCAGAGTGCTTTATCCACAGCACTGCACCACCCCACTCAGAGGCTCGCATGCTGTCTGTGTGCACAGGAGGAGCTCTTGTTCTAAGATGGCCAAGACAGCAATGGGTAGGGGTGGTGCACCCAGCCTGAGAGTGCTCATCTAGAGCATAGCTTGGGATAAAGGGCTTGCTCTGCTGCTGCAGTCAGGACAACCTGTGTGTTTGGGCATCACTGCCACAACAGTGATGCCTCACTTTAAAAGCAAGCCCTACAAAACAGATATGTATGCACACCCAGTGGTTGTGGTGGAAACGCCACTACACAGCACACAGGTGATAAAGGCAAAGCACAACCTGCCAAGAGCTGGGAAGAGAGGCCTAAGGAGCCTCATTTGCCCCCATTCCTCTTAGGACACATGTGGGAAATACACAGCCACATGTGCTGGAGATCCCAGAGAAAAGATGTCTCTACACATGGTCTTGGGTTAGGAATGTTTTTGTGAGAGTGGTGAGGCAGTGGCACAGGGTGCCCAAAGGAGTAGTAAATTCTCCATCCCTGGCAGTGTTCAAGGCCAGGTTGTACAGAGCCTTGGGCTACATGTGTGAGGCGTCCCTGCCCATGGCCAGGGGCTGGAACTGGATGATCTAAAGGCCTTTTCCAACCCAAACCATTCTATGATTCTATGATAATGTGTTGAAAATACTGTCACTTATTATCCTTGTTCAACAGAGCAGAAAGTGGAGGTCAGAAGCAGCAGTTGCTCCCGGTCCATAGCAGTTGCGGATGTGCTTGGGCTGCCTGGAAGGTGGCAAAACTCCCAGGGATCCATCCCCTCAGCTCCTCAATGGTGCTGTGGCCTGCAGCTCCACATGTGGTTAGAAATCCTTTGCAAAGCAGGTATGTGGGCCCTGCCAGGAAGAGGCCTGACTCACCCGATACCTGCAGGGAGATTGCTCAGGGTGGAAGCTGGGTGGCAGTTGCCCAACCGTTCCCTCCAGCCTTCCCATTGAAGTGCATAGCGTGCAAGATAAAATCATCTCCAGACAGCTTATGACAAAAAGTGGAGTACAGGTGTCTGGGAGGTTGGAAAGAAAGAATAGAGAAAGTTTGTTCTTATCCAAGTGGATTTCCTGGAGTGATGAGTGAGTCTGGCATGTTCCTGCTCTACATTTGTACGTCTGGGTGGGCTGACACCACCTCCATTTTTACTGTGAAGGGAGCAGTTATTTTTCCAAGTACTCTATTAGAGCCTGCTCTGGCCTGGCCTCTGCTGCAGTAGCACCAGCACCAGCCCTTGTACACCTTCAGGGTGGCTGCACTGGAGGGAGCACGGGAGAGCTGGCCTGTGCTCACATGTGGCTGTGGCACACTTTGCTCATTCACCAGGTGTCCTACCACATGCTATCTTCTCTAGCCACCCAGGAAAGTGTTTTTTCCACCAACAGATGTTTAAGAAAACAAACAAACAAAAAAAAAAAAAGAAACCCTCCCAACAAATAAGCAACTTTCTGGATTTAAACCTTTCAGGCAGCCTGTTCTGGTTACTGGTGTTCATGTGAGCATAAACATTGACACATTTTACACTGAAAAATGTGGAAGCATTAGCAGTGGGGTTATTTCCAGGTTTGTTTGTTTTGATTTTCTTTTTTCTTTCATTTTGTGCTTTAAATCAGCTCAGAAACCTTCAACAAGATCTCTCCAACACTTTCCCTGACACTCACACCCTGTGTGATCTCAAACATGTTGACATTTCCGGTCAGATACAGGTTTTCATTCAATCTGGGTGTTTTTTTTCTAGCAGCTCTCTGATTTCCTGAGACATATGTGAACAGCAGCCCTCCAGTCACCTTGCAGTGAACTCAGGAGCAGCAATATGACACAGAGGAGTCAGTGAGGGGAGGACTGGGCTGGGAAAGCAGCGCCAGTGCCCAAGCTTGTCCTCAGCTCATGTGCCTGCTGCGCTGCCTTCTCACCTGCAGTCCGCAGGAGTCCCACAGCCAAAGATGTTGGCTCCATGTCCACAGACAGCACACCGTGCATCACTGAAGTTTGCAAAAGCCCAAGCAAGAAGGTTTGTGCGGAGGTTGAGGCAAATCAAGCCCTTCATCTGCAGGGGTTGCACAGTGTATCACTAACAAAACAGGTCTTTTAACTTGATCCAGCACTCTGCCTCTTATCCTCTGTTCATTCTCCATTGAATAGTGGAAGGACAGGACTTCACGTTTCCATGTGGGCAGGTTTGAACCCAAGCTGACACAGCCTGACAGCTGGAGCACAAATAGGTTTCTTCCTGTTCCACCTAAGGATTAGGGACAAGGGGACCGACCACCTCAAAAACGCCCGGTGCATCAGTCTGCACTGAGGAATTCAGCAGAAGAGCCTTGGTTGCTGCTTAACACGTACCCCACAGAAGCCCCAGGATTTGAGTTACTGGGCAGGAGAGCACTAACAGAGAACCACTGTAGCCATAAGAGAATGCCCTGGATGAAGCACAAGAGCCTGTGCCGGCTGTGCCCTCCTGTGAGTGCATCCGAGGGACTGCACGGCTCTTCCCTCTGTAAGTTATATTATAGCCCCTAGTCCTACAGCTCTGTTTAAAAGGAAAACTAACCATGTGATTAGCTTGGAAACCCTAAACCCTTCCACTTGTGTAACCCCCGGGGTTCCATCGGGGATCTCAGGGCTGCTCTGGTTCTGTGCCGTGCATGGGAGCACCGTGACCTCTGGTGGCCACGCTAGAGCTCGGCGAGCATCAGAGCAGGTCCCGGGAATCACTGGGGTAGGTTCAGACGGCTGCAAAGATGTCCCTAAGGACAAACAAGGTCTAACTAATTGCCTTTAGAGCTTTCTCCCTCCTGAGCCACAGGGAGAAGAATGCAGCCTGCAGCAAGCCCACTGTCCCTTGCAGTAACGTTTTGGAGTCTGAAGGCATGCACAGGAGAGTTGGGGATCCCTGAGGAGGAGACAGCCTGGGACTTTGTGCTTTCGTTTCCCAACTTGTTTGAGTCATGAGGGAGATGACATGAAGACACAATTTGGCTGTACTTTGCTCTCAGTTTAGCCTGAATTTTGTTGTGAGTGCTCATCTGCAAGTATTTCAATCAGCTGAGGTGCTGGAAAGAGTATACTGACAGCTTAAACCAGTATGTGCCTCAGGGCTCCCCTAATAAGTGGGGAAACTGATTTGAAGATGTCCCTGCTCATTGCAGGAGGGTGAGGACTAGATGACCTTTGAAGGCCCCTTCCAACCCAAACTGTTCTATGACTCTGTGATATCTCCTTTGCCTTTGAACTGTACATGTATCTGGGAGCTGAGCTCTTTACCCAGTGAAATGTCCAAATCAGTGATGGATGTACTGGTGCGAGTACACACCCCAGGGGGAGCTGGTACAGTCAGAGACGTGAGGATGCAGCAGCCTGGGCCTTCCTCCTCTGAGGCAGCAGAGATCCTACCAGTTTGCACCTATTTTTTTGTTTTAAGCTGCAAAATAGCAGCTCTTATTCCACTTTGCACTTTAGTCTGACAGAGGAGGTATGGATAGACAGGACAGGCTAAAACTGGGGGTGAATCAGATATAGGTTGATACCTGTGTCAGGTAACATTGCTGGACATGTGTTAAGATACAGGCAACAAATCTATCCATGGGGCCAGGAGCAGGGGATTGGGAGTTTGAGGAGCAAACGTAGAGTCATGCAAGTGCCAGCAAAGCTTCTCCTTAGACTTGTGCACTTACACAGGTTAGCTTGTGCTCCATCAGAGCTCTGAGGCCAGCATGATTCGGAAGTGCATAAGCACCAGCTCTGTCTTTGGCCCCAGTGTGGCCCAAATGAAGAGTCAAAAAGCTGAAAAGCAAGCTGGTTTCCTGCTGTGAGTGCAGAACTTGCCTTCCTTGGGCTCACCACACAGCTCCTGGTATAAGACAGGATGTGTAGCAATCCGCGGATAGCAAGCCCAGGGCCTTGGCTGCACCAAACAACTCAAGAGCCATCAGGAAAGCTCTAGGAACCCCTCACTGGTGGTGACACTTGGATGAGAGCTCTTTCTGCATGTGAGTCACAGTCCTCCTGTGCTGTCCTACATGAGGGCAGAGAATGCAGAGCTGGTCACATATCCATACTGCCCAGCTGGTTTCCTTGGCAACACGTTCAGGCACAGCCAGAGACTTGCATGAAAGTCCAACTGCTCTTCCCTTGCCTCAATGGAGACACAGCAGCAGAAGGCTCAGAAATGGTCCATTCCGGTAGTGTGGGACTGATTTTGTGACCTGGGTGCTGGGTACCACCTCCGTGAGCTGGGGAGCACTCCTCCTGCCCAGTGCGGCACGTAGGCTTGACACCGGGGTCAGTGAGGAGATAGCGATCTGGCTGCAATGGCTGGGGAAGACTCCTGTCCTGTGCCTTAGGTCTCACCAGACATCAGGGCTGAACTCATCTGTCACTTGCTGTCACAGGGCTCTGTCTGAGGCCCCTCTGTAGCACTGACCCTTAAAGCACAAGCTTTCTCATGGATCATCCTGTGTGAAAACCAGTGACCCCAGTTTTCTTCATCAGCCTGAAGAACAAAGGCTCTTCTTGAATATCTGCCTCCAATCAAGCAGTCTGTCTGTCCTGTGATTTATGATCCTGCTCCTAGTGAAACATGTTCTGCCTGCTAATGGTCACTGACTGTTCCCACTTTGCCCAGCAGTGAGATTTTCAGTTTTCAGCCTTGTCCTGACCTTCACATTAGCCTTAGGATCAAAGGTTGTTGCATCAATTTGCTCTCACTAGGATGTCCTTTATCAAGAACAGTGTCATAAGGTTATTGGTTTCTTATATAAGTGGTAGGAAGTGATCACAGGCTCGTCCAGACCCATTTCTTGTTTCTGAAACATCAAATAAAGGTGACGTTCACGGCAGAGAGCAGTTTGTAAATGCCACAACTACGCATCTAGTGACACGGATTCACCACTTACCCCTACAGAGAGGGCCTGTGGTTTCTCAAAGATCAATTCAGTGGGATCTGCATGCCAGGTGGGGTGCAGGATTTCATCCTATGGGTGGCACTTCCAAACACCCATTTCTTCAAAGGGTCACTGACAAGTTGTTTCACACACCACACACACACAGACACAGAGTGGTGCCATGCAGGTAGGAGGTGGGATTTAGAAACATACCAAATGTTGGAACACATTGAAATCAGAAGTATGACAGAGTCCCAGCTTAAATAGGAAATAGAAAACAATGGAGCTGTGCTGTAGGAGAAAGCACCCAGCTCAGCCAAAGGGACGTGGCTCTGGTTTTATAGCAGTTGCCTTTTTGAAACTGCTGGCCTTTTGTTCATGAATGCACAAGGCTCGCATAACCCAGTCAACTCTTTATTTATAATGGAGATGTTGTTTGGTGAACACCTGGGCACTCAGGAAGAGCAGAGAAAACGTCCTCATTCTCCTCCAGTGTCTCTTGAGGCTGAGGGAGGAACCACACCTTATTCCTCTAGTTTAAAGAGTCACAGAATGGTTTGGATTGGAAAGGACCTTGAGATCATCCAGTTCCAACTCCCTGTCATGGGCACGGATGCCTCACACTACACTATGTTGCCCAAGGCTCTGTGCTTGAACACTAAAAAGAACATTCTTTCTAGTAAAGTATTTTCAACAAAAGAAAAAATCTCTACAGTGCATATGCACTGCTGAACACTTTGATCTATTTTCTAGGAAAAACTTCACACAAATGAAGAGCGTTTGGCAGTTTCTGAGCTTGCAGAAACTAGCAGCAGGCAGAGGCTGTGTAACACAGGTACAAGGCTGCTTTTGCTTCCCTGAAACCCATACTTTGCAAACAACTGATCCAGAAAAAGGTGTAGCAGCTGTATTAAAGAAATTAGAAAGACTTTCTGTTCAGACCAACCAAGCCTGTACTTTTCCTGGAAGCCCTTCCCATATGAAGGGACCCACACTGCCTGGTCTGGACATGGACCCTAAACACCAGCTCTGGACTCTAGGTGGATAATAATGTTCTACTGTTAACACACAATAATCAGAACTCCTTCTGACCTTCACTCCTGGTACTCCCTGCAGATCAGCACTTCTTGTCCTAGTTTACCTGTATCAGTTTGTACAACAGGCAAGGTAGAAATCTATTATGTATTTACCTCCTCAGTGTCATCAGCTGCTTGCTTTGACAAAGAGACTGTGTGGAAAGGATCCAGACACTGTGCAGAGTGAGGAAAACCACCCTGGATTCATTACATCCCAGTCATGATGGGATGAGAAAAGATTCCAAAGAATTCAGAATAAATGTAACTTTCATGACACAGCCAAGAATTCACAGTCAAGTGAATACCTTCTGGGCAAAACCCACCCATTTGACAACAGTACAGTTATAATCAAGACATGTCTAATACCAGCAGGAAGATACACCACTAGGATCATGCAATAAAGTAAGCAACAAAACAGGTTTTCTAATTGGGAAAAGCACTCTGAATAGGCTGCTTTAAAACCTGTTTGTAACCAGTTTGGCTGTCTCCTGAAATTCCTACCCCACCTAAGTTATCTCTTCCTTCTTTTTTTTTCAATTTCAAACATTCTGAGGTTGCATCCAAAAGGAAGAACTTCCCAAGTATAACACTGCAGAGAAGGGACACAAAAAAATGCAGCATACTATCCTTTGGGAGTGGCACTGATGTCCAGGTGAGATTGGCAGATAAGCAGCTCTCAGACTAGATCAGGCCAAGCTGGCAATCACATGCCTTGTGCTTTCACATCCTGAGTCCGTGTTTATGTTTGTTTTTCAAGTGATTCTGTCTCATCAGTGTAAGGAAAAGGTTAGTTTCTTTTCCCCATCTTCCTTTATCTATTCCACTTTCCTCTGTTCGGAGAGGCATGCTTGCCTCCTTGGGCCTGATCACATACTGACCAACAGCCTCCAGAAATACCTGTTTATTTCTGCCCACAGCATTTTTAGAGACCTCTCAGAAAGGCACTCAGATGACAACAGAATCAGAACATCTGGGACATTATAAAAGGTCAGTAGAACAAAGAGCCTGCAAGGTCCCAGCTCACCTAGCGGGACACAGAGAGGGAAGAGCAGATCTCCCTGCTCATCCAGCGCTACAGGCCATATCAGCTTGCCAGGCTCTTCATCCATGACAAAGCCACGAGGCTTCCTAACATCACTCCTTCTCCATTGCCACTTTGGCTCTCTAAATGAAGGAGGCAAAACTTCCAAAGAAAACACTGCTTCACAGGACAGCTGACAGTAACGGGGAAGAGGTTCAAGCAGATGTAAGCAGGTCTGTCCTGTCCAAGTAGGGTAGGACAAACTGTCACCAAGTCCCTGGGGATGGTAGGTGCAGCAGCAAACAGCAATACCAGTGCTCACAGGATATCTGCGTTGAAGCTGTCACCCTCTACTAGCATTCATTAAAAAAGGCATTTTTAAAACTAACTTCCCCAAGACATGCAGAAAAGAGCTCCCATTTCTTCAGGTGGTAACACTGCTGCCTGAATCACTCAGTGCACATTTGAGCTCCTTAACAAGTGAGCATGTCCTTTGTGGTGCTATTCAGACCGGTGTATGGGTACAATTGTCTGGCAAGCCCAGCTGTAGCCCTGGTTACATCAAAGCACCTCTCACTGACCTCTAGGAACCCTCAAGTTAGGCTCTTGGTTAGAATAAAACTCTCACTGCAGTTCTTATCAACACCATTTATGTAAAAGACATTGGAATTAGCAAGACAGCTTCAGCCTCAGTCTGATTCTAATTGTATGCTTCAATCACACTGGGATAACAATCAGGGAGAATAGATAACAGGTCTTGCATTCACGTGGTAGCAAGTAAATACAGCAGTAAGCAAGACCAGAACTATCTCATGATCAAACACACTGATAGGAGAAACTGAAAGGCACACATGGCTTCCAACACTCAGAAATAATTTAATTTAAAGCTTGCAAAAGACATTGCGACTACAGAATTGAATTTAGGCAAGTCTAGCCTAACCTGAGTGTCAGAAGACAACTAAAATAATCTAGATTAGTATATAAAATCCACATCATGAAGCTCAGACTTAAAGTCATTGTTTTGTCATTAACGCCATGCTTAAGGTCCCACACTGCATTGTGCCTGAAGGAGAACCCTAGTCACAAACAGAATTTTGAAGGGCTAAGAAATACTAGCCTATAACCGTACACACAGTGAGAGTTGGGTACTTAAAATTCTTCAGCTATTTGTAATAGTCCCACCTTGTGATAGTAGTACCTCTGAAAGAGGATGGCAGCACGCCATTGCGCCTACTTCGTTAACTAAGTCCCAACACAGAATGCTTCGGCATTAAGTTACACTGTGTTGTATTATTATTCCCCCTACTAACTTCCAAAGTCATGTATCACTCAATTCAGCTTAACACAAGAGCTCCAGAATACCCTTGGCAAAGCAAATATCCTTAACACCTTTGCGCTGAATTAAAAAACCCCACAAATAAAGTCCTGTTAGCTGTTACAGTGCTATTGTACCACCTTCCCCTTAAACAGTGGCCACAAGATATCTTCTTTCTTCTCCTTCATGTCAAGAATAAAATACAGTCATGCTAAGAAGAGTTTAAGTCACTAAATAGGGCTGAATTCATGCAGTGTGCTTGCACTGAGAGTTTGCAAGCAACGAAGCTGTCAATTCCTGTAGAACTTGTCCCCATCACTGAACAAGCTGCAGGAGCACTTCACGCCTTCTGCCCTGGCTTTTCTGCCTGGCTTTTTCTGTGCAGCTCCTGGTATTAAAACCAGAAAAGGTAAGAAAAATGCAAGAACTGCCTCAGAACCAAAGTGGTCTTATCAGTAAAACTCTCTGCACAAATAAATGTGGTAAAGGCATCTAAAAGGGCTTTCTGGGGCCTCCAAGCTTCTGCCCCAATTGGATTTTGCATAGAAAAAGAAAAGGTTGACAGGCAGTGCCCTCCAAGACACTTGCTCTCATCTTGCAGGTGTGCAGTGGTCAGCAGAACACAAGTCACATTGAAGGGAAGAACCAGGCCTTGGTGTATGGAAGACCCCACAGCCACATCATGCTTCAGTTCCTGTTCTGTTGCTGCTTCTCATTCTTGCTCTTCTTCCTCCATGCCAAAAAAAATCTGCCCAAGGATGGAGTGCAAGTTTGGAGCCTATTTAAAACGCTCCAACAATTACACATTAAACACACACCAAGGGTATGAGGTAACTTCAGAAGAGTCTTTACTATTGCTGAAGTGATGGTGATTTTCTAGTTTAAAAGAGCTCTACTTGCATCCACCGCCCTAGACTTGTGTTAGACCATTTTACCTGCGTAACAAAATAGATTTTATTAAAACAGGGTAAGTCACTGAATGAGTACTAAGTGGACATATCTATTTTTATAAAAAAAAAAAAAAAAGAGCAATTGATGCATGTATTGTATTCAGTCTTTTAAAATTTTTATTCACTCCTCAAGAGTCAATAAGTTATATAAATCATAATAGTTTTCATTTCCTTACTGAAGTAGTCAACAAGATCTTTACTTACATTTATGCTGAGTCGGCAGCATATTTGATCTTTAGAAACAGTGTGTTGGGGTTTGGTTTTCCACATACTCTTCTTTAAAACACTACCTCTCTTGCATGAGTTTCCATGAAACCTCTTTTTCATTGCTAGCACACCACTGCAGTTCCCCAAGAGGTTCCAATACACCCAACTCCAGGTGTCAAGTCACTTGGCCCTGTGCAGGTCCATTCCCACCTGGAGAACCAGCCCCGAGGCTGGCAGAGTGGCAGTCACACACAGCCACCCAAACCCTTCCACCTTGCCACTGCTCTTGGAAGGAAGTCACAGATCGCACTGGAGCTCCCTGCTGAAGGTAGGGGCAATGATTCCATTTGACAGGTATTAAACCAAATACTTTTGTATTTAATTAACATTTCCAGAAGGTTAAAACTGTAGATGAACACACAGAACTTCTGTCAATGACAATGAACTGAGGCAGTAACATTGTCATCCCCATGCTTTAAACAGCATCTAAAGCAACTTCTAAGCAAGTATAATTTGGGATACTCTTGTAGAACTTAAGCAGTGATTTCTGTTTGCTTTACCTAGTAGGAAGGGTTTTCAAACACTTTAGTAACTTATAACTAGTCCCACAGTTGTCATTTTCCCATCTGCTACTCATAAGCAGATGTTTTGCATTGTATACCAATAATAGATTTCCCCCCCCCAGTAACAATGCAATCTAGTTTTCATGGTAACACACAAAAGCATTCTAGTCTTGTTCCTCTTCGTCCACATCCTCATCTTCATCCCCTTGATCTCCCGACTCAATATCATCTTCATCTTCAACCTGAAATTAAGAAAGATCTGTTGTGAGGAACATCCCTTACTCCAATACACCCTTCTGAAGGCAAGGCAAATGCTAAGAGAGCAAAAACCGGCTTCAAGCTAATGTAAAGCTATCATGGAGTATCAATTAGCGCTTAATAAAAACAACTGTCATCTTGTCAAATCAACTGCCCATAAGGCTCCTCAAAACTGCCACAACAGTTTACAGTGCTGCTTAAAAAGCAGACTAAAGTTATCTAATTATCACTTGTATTATCTCTGGAACAATCCTTAGAATTATATCACAGCCATCATCTGCTTTCGATTTAGCAGCCAGGATGAGCTGCAGCAAGGTATCATTCCAGACATACATGGGACAAGTAGTTTTTCTCACAGGAGTTTGGCAGGTACCTTCTCAAGATCCCTAACCTGAGAACCCAGTGGACCCATCATTTTGCTTACCGGTACACCAAGATCTTTCAATTTGATCTTCAGTGCAGATAGTTTCTGGTCCTGGTCAGCCAAAAGCACGAGAAGATCATCCTGTTCTTTCTTTGATTCTGCAACTTCTTGCTGAAGTTTAATTTTCTCATCTTGCAAAATTGCAACTGTACTGCTGGATGAATCCAGGTGCTGTTTTAGTGATTCTTTTTCCTCAGAAAGGGCTTTGACTTCACTCTGGAACAGGAAAAGTCCCCCACCAAGTTACAACATAAGCATAGGAACAGCTGAAGCCCTGTTTCCTACAAACATATTCCATGCACTACTCATAGAACAGTTAGGGTTGGAAAGGACCTTAAGCTCATCCAGTTCCAACCCCCCTGCCATGGGCAGCAACACCTCACACTAAACCCCACCACCCAAGGCTCTGTCCAACCTGGCCTTGAACAATACCAGTGATGGAGCATTCACAGCTTCCCTGGGCAACCCATTCCAGTGCCTCACCACCCTTACAGTAAAGAATTTCT